>VYXB01007429.1:410940-426111 GCA_013397135.1 Pachyramphus minor | reverse complement strand
CCCCGCAGGGCCGGGGGGGGGGGGGAGGAGGAGGGAGGGAGGGAGGAGACGGGGGTGGGGGCTCGGGGCCGTTCTCTTCTCACAGCGGCGCGGCTCGGGCTGGCGCTCCGGGATGTGGGGCTGGGAACGCACCAGTGCATCCCTTCTCCCGCAGGTTCCGCTCCCTCCCCCTGGATTCCTGCTTTGCCGCGCGGTTCCAGCTTCAGAGCGCAGAAACTTTCCCGTTTGCTGCGGCGCTGACGCTGATTTTTGGCTTATTCGTTTGGTGATGGTTGGTTTGGCATCTCGTTATTTATTTAACCATTTGTTGTTTGGGGGAAGGGGGGGGTCGGGTCTAGTCCTGATGCCTCGGGCGTTGTGTATGTGTTTTGGGTTCTTTCTCCGCCCGATTCCATTAAAATGCCTCCAATAGATTAGAGGGACAAAGAATCAGACCCCCACCCCGGCATCCCGAGCAGCGCACGGGGGGATGAGGAAGCAAACTATAGCTGAGGGAGGAGATGGGGGGAAAGCACAGCTCCCTGCCTCCTGCGGCTGGAAAACCGGGATCTCCAGAGCAGAGACTCCTCGCATTCCAGCGGGAGATCACGCAAACTTCTGGAGCCGTTTCAGGGTGCCTCGGTTTGCATAGCCAGGGGAGCACACGCAGCTCTCGGTGCCTAAACCAGCGCCGGGATGGGGAGAAGCTGCTCAGAGCTGATAGCGGGCGAGGTATGGAGATATGAGGGAATGCTGAGAGGGGAAAGCGCGGTGGAGAATTTACCTCTTCTCTAGCATCCTCTACCGTCCAGAGCTTCTGCCCTTGCACTGTCACAGCGACTGCACCACTGCTGCCTTCGGGTGGCTCTGGATGCTCAGAGCAGCAGCCAGGGAAGGAATTGCACCCTGTGGTTGTCATTTTCTTCCTGAAAGACGTACCAGAAGTTACAAACGTGTAATGATTTAAATCATTAGACCAAAAGGCTTCTGACAGGTGATTTGAACAGCTGCACTCACTTAGCTCTTAGCCAGGAATCTTAAGCTTGCACAGGCTGTTCAAGATGAAATGCTCTACTTGTGCTATGTACTATTAGTGATTATTTTCTAATTAGAATACTAACGTTGGCTGGGCTCCTGCCTTTTTATCACCTCAAGAATATAGGTAAGAAACATCAGCCCAAGCCCCTTTTTGATAATACACCAAAATGGTTCACAGAACTTTTTTTGTCCCCGTAGCCACACGATGAATCCCCACATTGTACAATGTTTTATGGCCATGTGAAGCTGCCAAAATCCTTTGTTCTGCACCGTGTGTCTCTTGGGCCCCTGCCAGGCCATGACTGCAGGTGGTGGCAGCGTTTCAGGATGGAGATAGTTTGGGCCAGCACTGGTACAAAGCTTCCATAGGGGACTCCCTGCAATGTCCCAGAAAACTCCTGCACTCCCTTCGGGTTCCCAGCTGCCCCTTGCTGTGCCGGGCTGCTCTGCAGGACTTTGCACGGCAGAACGGGGCACTGAGGAATCCGTGTGTGCTCGAGTGATTCCTGCTTCCCCACCTCTCTTTCCAAGCCCAGCTCTGCTCCCTCACCAGCTCCAAAGCTATTTTTCTTCATTACCTACGACTGTGGCAAACTAAGCAGGTTCTGCAGCGCTTCTGGTGCCTGAAGTGAACTCATCCCCCTCTTTCCCAACCTGCTTTTAATTATTTTTTTACAAACATCCCAGCAATGAATATCAATAATAAATTAGCAATCGTGTTTATTTATTAAATGATTTTCAATATTTAATACAATTTAATAGATCAAATTTGAACTCCATTTATTGAATAAATAAAGATAATTAGGTTTTGTTGTTTGTATAAGAATATTAAACCCACTAGTTGCTCTGTCCTGATGGCATTGTTTATAACTCAGTTTTGTCACCAGTTTCCAGTTGGGGAACTACTTAGTTCCCTGAAAACTAAGTTCCCTGGTTTCAGTTTTTAAGCAATAAGATGCTCTCTGAAATGCCCAAAATGCTTAAAATTAATTAGGCCAGCCTGCTGCTGTAATTTTTTTAAACTTTTTTTTCCTTTCCCTTTCAGAGTTCTCTTTAAAAACTCTCCAAAGAAGTGGCCTGGCAAACTATGAGTGCCCTGGGCATCGATGAAAACCAAGATATTACACTGTTGTGTGGCTGTTTGCAGGTGTTTGACACAAAGCAATCAGCCCTGCTCTTCCTTCTCTTGTAAAATCCCATCCAGCTCATTTATTTCTCTTGGAAAGTTCTGGAATTCTCTCCAGTATGGTTGTCTACTTGCAGGGCAGCAGAGGGTAGTAAATGCCAATGAATCTGGCTGTGGATGTGCTCTACATTTGAGGGGCACTGCTAGAATATTCATTTCTTATTGCTCTCTACTTAAATGCAACCCCCTTCCAAGAAGACATTCAGTACAAACAGCACTAGATTGCAGCAAACTGGTTCTAGTCCAGTGCTTCTGTTTTTAAAATGGGCAGTTTACAAATAAAGATATAAAAAGACAGTTTGGCTTTTTTTCTTCCTTATTTTTGTTGACTCAATGAGTGTAGCCTAGAGTTATAACTCTGTAAACTCCAGCTGAATCTTTAAGCTTTGCCAGATTCTGTCATAAATCAGAATGAGTTGCTGAAATTCTGAAGGACAAAATAACTCTCAGTTATGAGTGCACAGCCTCAGTTTGGTGAAATGATAACTGGTTATCCCCAGGAAACCTGAGCACCAACATGGAAATGAGAAAAGGATTGGGGGAAAAAAAAAGGAAAGAAAAAAAAAAAAAAGGCAAGCAAAAGTGTATTACAAGAGTGACTCTGCACAGAAAACTGCTTAATAATTCTGCTGATAAAGTGTGAGCCAGAGAAGAATCCATTTCCCTCTCGCAGAGCTCAGCTGGGGTGACAGGAGTTTAAGGAAGTGCAGCCTTTCAGGAGGTGAGCAGGAATGTCCTTCAGTGCAGACAGTGCTGGACAACTCTGCAGTCACTGGGAGCTCTGACTTTTGGGGAGGCACAGCTTTGCCCTGGGAGAACTGCTGAGTGAGAAACAGCCACTTGGACGTGTTTTCTAAGTCTGTTCACCCCTCAAGAGCATTTTACTGCTTCCCTTTCCTCACTCCTACATGTCCAACTCAGAACTAGTTCCTGTCCACTTTTTCCCTTTCCTTATGTTCTTTTGGCTTAAAGGGGCAACTGGGCCTCAGAAAACATCAGCAAACTGAATCATGTTATTGTTTGTAAAAGCATCAGTTATCAACGCTCTGAAATTGTTATTCTGTTAATACTAAAGCTCAAGAAATTAAATATGCATCGTTTGTGTCTGAATGAGCAATTATTATCGAAAATAATGCTTGAAAAAGAAAAACAAAGCTTTTCAGACATAACATGAATTTTAACTTGTGGGGTTTTTTTTTTAGAAAACCAATCAGGGTTTTAGTTTATGCATCATTCTGTTCCCTGCAATAATACACTGTCTGTGCAATCAGTGATGATAAATGGGCCATAATTGTAAACTTGATATTGGTTTTCAATATTGAATTCATCATTCTGTCCTCTTAACACATATTAAATACTTTAAAGAATTTATATGTTTGTTTGATTTATCTGTGATTTTTTTTTCCAATATGTAAAATTTATTAGTTTTCTGTTTTTTTGAGAAACTAAGAGTAGACAACATCATTAATAACACTGAATAATAGCCTTGGCCTCATTTATGCACGACTCCCTTCTCCCAAACAAAGTGTCCAAACCCAGTACAAACATATTAGTTGGAGGCAGGGTAGAAAATACAGCCTGAACTAGAGCCAGTTCTGCACAGGGTTTGTTTAAACTCCCTGATCCCTCCAAATAATGATTGCAAGAATTTACTCTCATTTGAAGGCAACTCCTGCACTCATATTTCACTTTATTCTGTGTCAGAATTGTTGACTAACCTCTACAACACCTAAATTCTTATTAATGTTAATGAGAGTTATACATATGAACTGAGAAGCGAAGAGACCCCTCACCATGAAAAAAACCTCTGAACAGCAGTGTTTATCATGCATAATTAATAGCAATGTCACAGAGGTCAACAGCAGCCTTGGCTTTCCTGTGCAAATTCTTATGTGGAAAGCTGCAAAGACTCCATTTTTTTCTGTCAGGAAAACCCAGACTGCAACTGCAGCAAGAAACTGCTGGTTTTGGACAATTCACCCACCAGGGTTCTGCTTGTCCCCAGGACTTCCCTCCTGCTCCTGCCTGAGGTAGAACCCAGGCTGTGGGAGGAATGTGACCAATTCCCAACCTTACACCAGCAAACAGGTTGAACATTATCAGCTCTGTTTGTGGTTGAGTTCCTTATTTGATTACTACCAATCTCTTGAAATGTATCTCTTTGAATTTCTCTTTCACCTAAACCCAAAAAGGTTGGAGCTGCCAAGAGCAAGTACAGACCAAAAAAAGGGGCAGAGAAGAACCAGCAGCTAAAGAACAAGGTTGATTCACTCCATCTGCCTTCACCAATAAACTGAGGTTCCCAAAGTTCTGCTCCTTCCCAGAGAGGCTGTTCTCCCTTAAGAGAGCCCTCAGGAGGCTGCTTTCCCTTAGGAAATTCCCCCTTGGAGCAAGCTGACCAGAATTCCAACTGTTAGCAAACCAGAACCAGAGTTAAAATAAGGACTGAAGCAGACAGAAGTTCATGTGCTTGGCATTCTGAAACAAGCATAGGATACATTCATTTAGACCTTATTTACAGGTGCTTCTAAATATGCTGGAGTAAATTTATCACCAAGCTTAACTTGTTCTCTTCAGACAGCTGTCTCCAGACACAGAGAATATTAAGGAGAGGACTGAAGTCTGTAGGAAATGTACTGTTGCACAATTGGCATTATTTGGACACACTGTGGAATGCTCAGCTTTGCTTTCATCAAAAGAAATTTGGAGTTTACTGCTCTTGCCCTTAGTGAGGAATGGGTTTGATTACAGAAAGAAGAGACACGCTGAGAGAAGCTGTGAATTTATCTTCAGGATGGATTTCTGCAGGAGTTTTACCCTCAAGTTGTAGGAACTAGTTGAATGCCAACACTGAATATAAACACTCTTTTAAGTGACCCCCTTTTCCATAAACCCCTGAGTCCTGATTCCCATCCAAACCTCTGCCAGCTGCCCTTGTGTGGCTCAGTGCTCCCCACTGGGCTCAGCAGGAGATGTTTGGAAAGAGGACCACTGGAATTTTTATCTGCTCTGGGAATTTTGTCATTGCTTTTATTCATCAGTGAGATCTGAAGATGCACCTTTAGATGGACTGTAATGACTCTTGAACTCTTGTGCCTCACTTTCTCACCTGCAGAAATGGAAATATTATTCCATGTGCTGACTAAGATTAATTCCTGCCCAGAATCTTGGTCTCTCCTACATATGCTACAGAGATCAGAATAATAATGGACACTTTGAAATTTTGAGGAATTATGTTCATTGCCATTCAAACTGTAAAAAGAAATCAAGCAAATCATAACAGAAATTCCTACAAGTTTTATTTCTGTTTGCAAAGAAAATCTAAGAAACCTTGGCTGCAAGTATTTCTTTTCATTTTCACCCATCCATGGGCACTCACAGAATGAGAAGTCAGGATCTACCAGGAGTTGATCCCCAAAATGAGAGAATGCTGCAGTGCATTTGTTTCTTTGGTTTGCCACTTTACAAGGGAAAAAACCCCACATTTCTAAGATATTTTTGGTAACGTGTGACTAAGTAGCAAAATTAAAACTAGGAAATTAATAACTACATGGCATTTCAATCCCATCAGCTCTAATCAACATAAATCCATTCTAATTAAAACCTGCAAATCCTGAGGATACCAAACAGATAGCCCTCTGTTATAGGGAGATGGCAGCAACAGGCACATTCCATACCAAGAGAGAGGATGGAAATCTCTGCAAGAGGCAAAGATGAAGCTGTACTAGAAGTTGTATTTTCAGAGTACCACTTGGCCCTAATAATCTCTAATTGGTGAGATAAAAATAAAAATAAAAGATCCTCATAAATTTTGTCCTTTAAAACTTAAAAAGCACTTTTATGAGCTAAATGAAGCTTCAGAGGCTGAAAAGGGTCACTAAGTTTATCACAATCATTGCTATAGTTTTAGATTTACCCCTCGGGAATCCCTAATTGGTGAAAACAAACATAAATTTTGTCCTTTAAAACTTAAAAAAGCACTTTCACAAGCCAGCTGAAGGATCTGAAGGAAGTGTACAAACCTCACAGGCTGCAAAAGGTTCCTAAGTTTATCACAGTGATCAAACCAGAAACAGTGCAGTGATGTAAAGCCTGTTCTGATCAGTATGATGAGTAACACACACCAGTTTAAAGGAGGAGAATAGAAATTGTGTAATTGCTCCAGAGCCTTTGTTTCAAAGTCAAAACATCTTAAATCTTGAGTCTGTCTTAAGGACTTGATCAAAAGCTCCTAACCATTAACAAGATTCTTTGCTCTGACTCCCCTGGGCCTTGCACGTGTCCTTTTACAGCACCTTCACTCATCTTACATCAGTTCAGGGAGCTGCTCACTCTCCTACAATCCACTCCATCTTGCACTTACAATTGGCACCAGCTGTAAATACATAACTGTAGCTGTCAAACCCACCTGCTTCTGGTGACTTCTCCTGTGACACCAAGACCTGCAGTTCCCCTCCCCTGCTGCTGCACTGCCAGGGAAGGGAGGGACTGAGCTGAGCACGGCTGAGGTTTATTTGTGCACATCTCCAGCAGGTGACACTGGCACTGGGGTTTAAGGACAGCACCCATCTTCACCCAGCTCTTTAGAAAAAGGCAGTTTTTCTGCCCAGCCAGCATGTTAAAAAAGGCACATGCTGGGCAGGCAGTGGCTGTCACCCTGCCAGGGAGCTCCCCAGGAAGCAAACAACCTGCTGCCCCTCCTGGGCCAGCAAGGAGCAGGGACTGCAGTCAGAGCTCAGACTGTTCTGGGATCACATTCCATCACAAACTTTCCCCACTGTTGCCCTGGAATCACAGCAACAGCCCAGAGCCCTGGGAGTGCAGAGCTGGGGGGAACCAGAGCCGTGGGTTCCAAACTTAGTCTATGAAATCCCAGCAAGAGTTGTCTTTGTGGTGTTTGCAACAACCACTGGCACTGAGGGGGTCTGGTGGGACAAGTCCTGAGGGCTCACAATGGTTTCCCAGACTAAAAACCCTGGGAATCACTGATTTTATTATTCCTGCAGCAAGGAGCAAGTTACACCTGGACACATGTTCATTTAACTTGTTCTTACAAAATGTTGGTGAATGGTCATCCACAACCTCTTTATACAAACTGTGCCACAATTCAATGCAACAAATGTGCAGAATTTAATACATGTTCTTCAAGATATTTCATGCTAGTTGTAATTTCCTTTTCAAAACTACAAATTGTGGCTTAGTTGGGTGTTTTTTCTTGCAAGGAAGAAAAAAGGAACATCATATATATAAAGGCTTGGATCATGTTATATTTAGAAAAAGCAAGAAAATAAAATTGATCACTTTTATCCATCCTACCTGTTGTGGTGTCCACTGGTGATGGTTTAGTGAAATACCTACTCCCTCTGTGTTTCCAGTGTGAAGCAACAGTTACAGTTGGCCTTTGCCATAGGCAAGCATTAATTCCAGCCTCTGGAATTAGTCTCTGGAACAGCAGGAGGACTTGGGTGGATAATGAGGAAGGCAGCTTTAGGAAGGTTCCTCAGCTATGAGCACAAACACTCCTTGGGTGCAACTTTCATCTGAGTCTCCCCTGCATGTCAATCCATTGGATCAAATCAACAGGAGAAGCTGAAAGGAAGACAGAGATAAAAATGTGTTGGGACACAGGAAGATGCTTTCAGAGATAAAAAAAGCTACAGTCTCTTTTAGAAAGGATTTTTCCACTTTGTATTCCTATTGTCTGAAATCAGGCCTGAATAGAAGAAGATAACTTGATAAAATATAGGCAAAAAAAAAAAAATCATATAAGGAAATAATGGAAATGCTGTTATGGACTTTTGTGTGTATAAATAGTTTTGGAAATGAAACTGTCAAGCCCAGCATATGAAATGATGTAGAAATAAAGTCACTTTAATGGTCAGTCTGCTGCAACCACATAAACATTCTCTACTTCCTTTCATAGCCCAGCATCTTGTAAATTCTTTTTTCTTTTAATCTGACATATGGGGAGACATTAGTTGGAGACTCAGGGGGACAGAATCTGAAAGAGAAGCAGAAATGGATCAAGGGAAGATAAGGAAGAGAAATCATCAAGGGTAGATATTAAATTCCAAAACTGAAACTGAAGGGATGGGACATACTAGAAGGGGAGGGGGGGAAAGGGTGGTGAGATAAGCTGCAAAATAACATGCTGAACTCAATTTTAGGCCAAAATATTAGACTGAAATAATCAGGGACTGTCTCTCCAGCTTTTCCTCTGCTTCTTAAGGTCTGGGCTGTGCCTGTGAGAGTTTTCCTGGCACCTGACTGCAAATGCAGAACTGTTGTGCCACAGGACTGGGGCTGCTCCTCGGCCTTCACTTGGCACCAGCAGAAGAACTTTGTCCCCCCTGCAGCTGCACTGGCTCATCCAGCCCCTGCTCACACTGAGGCTCTGCCCTCCCTGCACACTGCAACATGGAACTGGGACTAGAGAAAGAGTGGAAAAATATCTAAAATAAGCATCAATATAAAAAGTCAGGCAGCAATCTCACTAGATTGAACGAGCATTTTGGTATTTGATTGGCATTCTCATGTCCTTCCTGTCCCCAGAAAGTTCCACATCTTATCAGCTGCCACATGAAGGAGCTTCATTTCTAGAATTAAACACAAGAGTTTTCTCCCCAGGAAGTGTTGGAATGCTGTCTTATCCCTGATCCATAGTTACAGTGCCTTGGGCAACCTCCAGCAGCCTCTTGACACCACAGGATTCTCTTTGGACCATGCACAGCAGCAGCCACTTTCTTCCCTGTGCCCTGCAAAGCCAACCTCTTAATCCATGGTGGATTTTCCCTTTGGAGGTTGTGGGGACAGCCAGAGGTGACAGGCTGCCTGATTGTGCAGCCCAAACTACTGGTCCAAGGTTTCATTTCTTCCTCTGACAGTATTTTTTGCATCTTGTTTTTTTTCTGAAGTTATATCAGCCCATTAAACTATTTCCTCATTATAATGGCAGCTCAGTCTCTTTCAGAAACTTATAAAACCTTCCTAATACCTTCATAAACCAGAATTAAATCTACTATTGACAGTCAAGGGTGATGAACCAAGGGAATGGATCTTTGGCTCAAGTCCTGGCTGAGCCACTCAGTTGCCATGTGACCCCAGGCAAATAATTTGATCTTCTTTAATTGCAGCAGTGATAAATTTGGCTAAGAGGCCAGACCCTTCTGAAAAGCACCAGCCTTTGACCTCAGCTTGTGTGAGGAAATGCACCTCCAAAACCTCAGGCTGAATGATGCAACAGTTTCTCAGTTATCTACCCCTAGAAACTATGTGGCTGCTCACAGAACTTGAACTCTTCAGCACAACAGGGGGTTATGGCACAGAAATGTTATCAGTGTGTTTGTGGTCACACCAGAGGGAGTGAAGAAAACAGACCCACACTCTTCTTCCAGGAGGAAAAGCAATAGGCAGAAGCTGAAAAACAAGGAAATTCTACCTAAAAGTAAGAAAAAGCTGTTTGATTGTGACAGTGGTCAGGCATGAAGATGTCTCCAGGAGAGGTTGTGGAGTCTCCATCCTTGGAAGTATTCCAAACCCAGGTGGATGTGGTCCTAGTGAAGCTGCTCAATGAGGAGGGTCTGGAGAGCTCCTGAGGTCCCTCCTGCTCTCAACTGTTCCAGGACCCAGCACATGGAGGGTGTGGGTGACACAGGGAACACAGCACTGGTGTCCATCAAGCCATGGAATCTTGCCCCATCCCACTGCTCCCCATGACCCAAAGGTGACCAGGGGAGGTGTTGGACTGTTCTGTGAGGTGGTACCAAGGAGCACTTTGGCACTTGGATCGATGGCTTGGTACTCACAGGACAGTTATTGACACCTGACTCCTCCTGTTAGACCTTGTGGATGCAAGGAGTGCAGGGAAAAGAGCCTTCAATCCACATCCTGCTCCCACGAAAGCAAGAAGGTGAAACTCAGCTTGCAGGAGCTCAGCCTGGGTGGAAAATAAACACAGTTGATGATCCAGACTCTTCCCATCCCCAGGTGTTTTTCCTACAGACAGAGGGATAACTGGAGTCCCAAAGCTGGGATGAGCAAGGCTGTTGGAAATAGTGTTGGAAGTAATGTCTCAGCAAGGGCCAAAGACCTGAGTTGCTTTGATCCCACCCCATTTAAGCTCAGTCTCACAGCAAATCAGTTTTTAACTGAACACCCTCTCACCTTCCTCACTCCAACAAACCTCTTTAACCACACCAAGAACTAATTTTGCATAATGACTGCAATATGAAGCTGTAACAAAACTATCCAGGATTTGTCATGGAAGCCTTAAGGACAATGACAAAGGCACCCAGTGAGAAGAGGTTCAGCAGCAGAATGTCCCAGCAGAGCTGGACAAACACTGAAACCCATTTCCCTTGGATTTTCATTGGAATTTTTAAATGGGTTTCTTTGACTGTTCACATCCCTTTTGTGCTCACTTTCCATGAATACTAAATGAGCTTTAATAAGGGGGATAATCATGAAAAACACATTTTAAGCTTGAACATTTGCCAAATGAAACCCTCCAACTGCACAGTGGTTAGCAGTACATATGTCATTTTATGACTTTTCCACTAAATTAAAAATATTCACTGCTGGTCAGTTTTCACATCCACAGCAATGAAACCCAAATAATATCATTACAAACAGAACTGGGCAGCAGAGGTTAAAGTATTATTATATACAATTAGATATTCCTGAATCATTTGCAGGCTGAGACTTAGTTCTTGACAATAATTATGACAAAAGAAGGTATCTTGAAGTCTTGGATTTTTTTCCCTTGTAATTTTTTTTTTTGAGAAAAAGAGTAACCTGTTATTTATTCAGCCCTGCCAGGAAACATGATTTGCCAAAGGATAGAGCAGTTATAGGTATAAAATCTTGACTCAAAGGGCTTTTAGTGAGTAAAATTTAAAGCCCCTAAGATGCACAGGTGCAGCCCAGAAATGCAGTGAGATATATTTTGCTTTGGTTTCAATATACATCACTGAGCTCTCAAGGAAAAAACCTTTTATATCTCATTTGTAGAGCAGATCACAACAGCAGAGTCCCCACAAGTCACCCCCATTTAGTTTCTTATGATAGAAGCCTGAGAGGGAATTAATCAGCTTCACCCAGAAACTCCTCCTTGTTTCTGTGAGTAAAAAAGTCACCCTGGCAATTCTGTTCTCTGTTTCCTGGGGTATATAAATAAATAAAGCTCAGAGTGTGAATCTGTGCAGCACTGACCCCAAAGCTGAGCTGGATATACTACAGGGAGCAATCCCAACTTGGTAGCAGCTGGAAAAGGTGACCTGTGAGGTCTTTCCACCTCTAACCACCACTGTCCTTTGAACCTGGAGGCCAAGGCACTTCTGAGCATCAGTGTAAAGGCTCTGACCAAATCAAAGGCATTTTGATGACAAAAAGATTGATATGGTGGCCTTGTCCTTTGATCCAAATTGGTTTTGTAACTTCCAGCATAACAAATATAAACACATTTTATGAAAGCAGGAATTCTGGTATCCACCAGGTACAAATGACCTAAAGCTCCTGCAGCAGATAAAGCTTAACATCCTAATGATGGCACTAGAAAGGCTTTTTTTCCTTTAAATAATATTTGACATCTCTCATCACTAAATATAGGGAAAAGCCTGGCATAAACTAAGTAAAGTTACAGAAAATTAGGTGAAACAAAACTGCACATAACTTTGATTTCGATGCTGTAAACGTTGGAGCTGCATCCAAGGAGGAAAAGGGTGGTGGGAAGAAAATCAAATGCATACCACAGTAAATACCAGGTATTGTGATAAATTACTTTTATGCTTCCAATAATTGTAAACATGGAGGAGTTTCATATTCCTGACATGCTTGAAGAGCTCTGCAAGCCTTGTTTTTATTATTGGTAGAGAACAGCATCAGTTTCTAGTTTATTTTGTGGAGTAAATTGTCGAGTTATGTTATAAGCAACTCCAAGCAGCTTGTTCAGGGAAGCTGAAAAGCGGAATTTTAGCCCATTAGGCACGGACAGGGAAGCAAAAGGTCCCGTTTCAACCCAAACTCGATTAAATAGCGTCTCCCAGTGGTGGTACCTGGTATTGCAAACGCGAGGAACCAACTGAACTCCAGGGAGAACATTCCAAAGCCCAGCAACGCACGAATACAACAAGCTTTCCTTGTCGCTAAAATAAAAAAGAACATTAGCATGTACTTTGTAACGTTATATAAATAATTTTAAAGGATAAATGAGGCATTCATCGAAGTGCAATATAACAGGAAGTCTAATTAATATGGGTGCTGACAAAAATAATTGAAGGGGGGTGACATAATCAATGCCAGGGAACACAGGACTACAGAAAACAGATATTGTTAAATAACTTGATATCTTTCTTTTTATGAGTGCAAGGAGAGACACATTAATCCTGAGTCCATTCTAGATGTGGGTACTATTTTTACAAGACTTTTACAGAGCCAGCAATCCAGGAGAAGGAATCTCCAAGAGGAAAGCATTTATCCAGTTTAGTGTGAGTTAGAAGGAGGTGCTGAATCACCAATTGCTCCAAAAAGGCTTCAAGAATAGAAGAACCTACTTCAAAAATGTGCTGTAAGATAATCAAATCTTGCATCCTCTCCCTCAGTGACGGAATACTTGGAAAGGGAAAAAAATAAAAAGGCCTTTTTCACATAAAAAATATATGATTTCTGTCGATTCCTTGACTGTGTGGATCCCAGACTGACTCTGTCTCTTGTTTGTGATATTTTCCAAATGAGTTGGGCAAACATGAGCCAAACTCTGGTATTCTTCAATGACCTCAAGGTTCTTTGCCAAAATACTGAGCAACTTCTATCCTAAGGTAACACACTGAAATGCTGAACTGCACCCCCTGACATGGTTTTCCAAGCAGGGATTGCTCCTGAGAGGCTCAAACTTCCCATTCTAGGAAGCACAAACACACAACTGAACTTTAAAGGCTTCCCTTGCTCATTTAAAATAAAAGCTTCTCTAGCACTCTCTGGTGTTATCCAAGAGCACTGTTTGAAGCGAGGAATACTCTATAAAAACAATATTTGTACCTATTCCTTGCTATTCTACCATGATTTTTTTTCTTTACAAAGCACTTTGTGAAGTAAAACTGCACGAAGAAATGTGTGTCCCATCGATCTGTGCCACACTGCACTGCACCCTCATGCTTCAACATTTGAGATCTTCTAATGCTGATGCTCAAACAGTTTTGAAACTTTTAGTTTAAAACTACTAAAAATGCCCTTGTTATCCTGTTATTTTTGGCTGTTCCTGCACAAACTTCTTGCCCTGTATAAAGACAGTTACCAGATGAGCACAAAAGTTCAGCTCTGATCTCACAGGGACAAACTCAGTTGTTACATAAAGTGTCAAGAGTTGTCTTTGGCTTCAGTGACTCCAGCTTTGCCTTTTGCAATCACAGGAACTTGCTCTCCGAAAGAGGAAGGAAGGGGGAAACTGAGAAGGTTCAAACTGTTCTGAGTAGGATGTTAGAAATACATAAGTAGCTACTTGACAGTACCAGCAAGGCAGGAACTTGGCCCAAAGGTCTTCCATTTTCCTCTGTGAAAGAGTGAACAAATGAGAGCAGTGATCTCAGCTACTTTTCTTTAATTAACCTTCACTTTACTGCAGTCATTGAATGTCACTGAGTAAGCACAGTGGTCTGTGTTCCTCACTGTGTCAGCACTCAGCATCCTCTGCATTTCAAACTCAGTTAAATGTCTTTTCCCCCAAATGTTGTGTTTTTCTTACCCTTTCTCTCACCACGGGTTACTTCATCTTTGTTCCTACTGAACAAGAGCTCCACCATTTGGTCTCCATTTCCCCTTTCCTCTCACATCCTGCTTACATAATACATCTAAAATCATCCTGACTACCAAGCCCAAGTCTACACTTTGGTCGTCTCTCACTCAGTTATAACACCTCCTCCTCCTCAGATGTTTGAGAACTTGGCTTCTGCAAATCAGTTCCTTACAGATGGTGCTTCCATTTACTGGCACCCATTGGTTACTTGGAAGTATTAGTCATTGCAGATACACATTTTATAAAACATGTGAAAAATAAGAAGTGGAATAAACAGGAACATACAGTGACATACTGCCTTGGCTCTTTCCCAGGCTTTTTTTCCTCCTAAGGACAAACACTACACAGCTCACACCACACATTTATGTTCAAGTGAGGTTATGAGGGAGGCACTTAGTGGGAAAGTAGGAATGCTTTTCTAATAGTCAAAATAATCATCCCCAAAATGCCATATTTTCAGCATTATTCACAGAGCAGTGACTCAGACCCAGGGACAGTGCGCTGGATTCATGACCTTCCACTGCTTTTCTGTTTCATCTTGGACTAGACTTAATCTGTCAGTGCCTTTATTTCCCCCCGCTGTAAATGTGAAGGACAATATTGGTATCCACTGTAAAATTGGCTGGCATTAGGGTTGCAGTTCTCACACCCTCTTGCCCCAGTCCCCACCTCAACTCCCTGAGTGCTGCAGGTGATCCCACAAAATCAGGACTGAGGAATGGACCTGGGATCTCTCCTGGAAGATGCCAGGAAAACCACGGAGGGTAACACATATGCACTTATGCAGGTCTAGAGCTTAGGCACAGCAAGGCATCCTCGATTTGTTCTTGTTCTTCCCATCATCCTTTTCAACCCTCCAGTGCCTCGAATACCTCCACATCACTGTCCTGGAAATGAGAAACCTAAAAACAAACAGAAAAAACCCACATGTATCTTCACCACAACCACCCCATCCTCCTGCCACTGCAGCCTAACAGAGTTTAACTGGTTCTTCTCACTTGCCTCCCATGGACACCCCAACTACTTTTCAGCATTTTCTCCACTGTTGCCCCAAAATCTCTGTTTTCCCTCACTGGATGGGTATTTGTTCCCTCTGCTCGCCCACCCACACGAGCTGGGGCTTTCCTGGGGCTCAGCACTTGCATCGGCCGGGCCTCCCCCCAGCGCTCACCTGGCACCG
>VYXB01007429.1:388047-410673 GCA_013397135.1 Pachyramphus minor | reverse complement strand
CCTCACCTCGCCCCCCTCCGCCCCTCGGCCCGCCCCGGTTCCCTCAGCTCGCTCCCGCTTTTCCCTCAGAGATCTCCCAGTTCCCTCAGCTCGCTCCCCTTTATCTCTCAGCCCGTCCCGGTTCCCTCAGCCCGCCCCTCGGTGGAGCCGTTCCCCGCGCGGTGACCCCGCGCCCCGCCCCGCGCAGGCGCCCCGGCAGTCGCGGCCTCGGGGCCGCCGGTCTCCGCTTGTTCGTGTTGTTCCCCCCCGACCCCTCCATCCCCCGCCGGTCCCGATGCTCCGCACGGAGAAGGTGCTGCAGCTGCGGGGGCAGCAGGGCCGCGCCGTGCGGGTGGTGCGGGAGCACTACCTGCGGGCGGACGTGCCGTGCCGGACCGCGCTGTGCCGCAGCGCCCTGTGCCGCGCCCGCGGTGAGTGAGGGGCGGCCTCGGGCCGGGGCTCAGCGGGGGGACCGGGAGTGAGGGTGAGGGCGACCGTGGGGGGAGCCGGGGAGCGGGGCGTAGGGCAGAGCTGGGCACAAAGGCTGAGCCCTGAGCGGGGATAATCCCTAATCAGGATTGATCCCGGGGGTGATCCCTGAGCGAGGGGTGATCCCTGAGCAGGAGGTGGTCCCTGAGCAGGAGTGATCCCCGGACTGGGGTGATCCCTGAGCAGGAGGGATCCCTGAGGGAGGGGGGTGATCCCCGGGCTGAGGTTCGGACGGTGCTGAACCACCCTGGAAAAAACAAACGGTCCCAAATCGCGGGTGTAGCAAAAGTTTCCCTTCAAAGCAAGATCCTTCGGAAATCAATGGGGCGTCGAGAAAGGAATCGTGGAGTTGGTTGTTACAGGGTTTAACTGGGAGCAGTTTACAGGCAGTGATAAAGGGTTGAAGGATTGTTCAATTTTTACACTCCCCGTGTTTTCAAAGATCCTTAAAAAAGGCATTAATTTCAGCAGGGTGGTGGTTTATAGCATGCATTAAATTCTATACATACCTGTTAAGTATAACAATGGGGCCAAGCCATTATCTTGAAGAGACTGTAATTCTGCATCAGCAGCTCTTTCTGTTCAGTAATTAAATGTAATTGCCTGTGTTATATCAGGGCATTTCAGACTCGGGAAGGCTGCCAGGCTCTGATGTCTGCATTTGTTGTTGTTTTTACAAACTGTGGTGCTGTTTGTGTGCATCATAGATCATCACCTGGGCTTTGGTTGATATTTCAGTCTGGTATTTTGTTGGTGTTAAACAGCACAATTTATTAAACATTAATATCTAAGCTGTTCAAATAGACCAAATTATTTGCTTGCCTAAAAGAAAAGGTTGAGAATTTTAATTCTTTGGAACTGTCACTGACATAGATGTTGTCACTTTTGGTTTAGGTGTCTGTGGCAATTGAGGGCAGAAGGTATATTAGTTATATTACTGTAGTATATTACATAGGATGTCAGGCCTAGTGATAGCTACTGCTCCCTAATGTATTGCATTTGGTTTTGAATTCCCTAAGGATAAGTTATAAATACATAGAAAAAAGGTC
The DNA here is from genome assembly GCA_013397135.1 of Pachyramphus minor. Lineage (NCBI taxonomy): Eukaryota > Metazoa > Chordata > Aves > Passeriformes > Tyrannidae > Pachyramphus > Pachyramphus minor. Next base: position 409,156 of record VYXB01007429.1, on the reverse strand, counting down.
CTACCTCTCCTGCCGTGCCAAACTTCCCCTCTTCTGCACTTCAGTGTAAATTGTGCTGTAGGTGACTGTCAGAATATGTCCCTTTGTAATTATTCAAGGTAACCCAAAGGTGAGGAGGACGTTTGTTTTCACTCCTGACTTTGCACAGTGTGCTGAGCAAATTTATTTCCTGCACTGTGAGGGACTGCCTGAATAAATCACATCTGCAGGTGCTTGTAAGGGTGAGCTGTGCCTGCTCAGGAGTTATTCTGTTCTGGATGTGTAGGTTAGGCAAGGATGGCTTAGTGTGGGCAGATTACATAAATCTTCCAGTGACACTTCACTTCTAATGCTCTTCTGAATTATTAATAAATATTAGCTTGTATGTATTCTTCTGTCATCCATTATAATCCTTCAGTGGGGGATGAAGCCAAAGTACAATTGTGCTGACTGGATCCACACTTCCAGTGATCACAGCTCACTGACAGATTGTCCTGGCTCAGCTTCTAAAAAAGACATGAAAATACCATGACTTGTCAAGGTCTGTGTACTTTTATTGTGTATTATTTGCCTGCACTCTGGTGAGCTCAGCAGTTCAGTGTTTGTACTACCATGAAGGATAAACAGGTACCAAGAGAAAATACAGTGATCCCCCCCCATCAGAAAGTTTATTGGGTAATCTTTGAAATACCAAAACCAATTAAACTCATTAATTTTAAGGTGCATTTTAAGGTGTCATCTGCGATGGGCTGGCTGTGGTATTTTGATGGTTTATTCCTAAGGGAAGGAGTCCCTTCAGAGAAAATTAACAATGCTGGTTAATAGTTTGGGTTCAAGACCATCATCTCTCAGCATAGCATTGCTTTTCTCCACATGTACCCTCATCTGTGCTCTTTTATATCAAGATATACAAAAAAAGCCTGCTATAAATGGGTATTGTTAACAGAGAGAGCTGTGGGAGCAGCATAACAGAACTGCCCATGATTCTACACCCCTTGAAAACTCCATTAAAAGGTTTTCTGTGCCAGATGTGTAGCCCCTTCCTCACATGGAAGCAGAGAAGAAAGGACTGTTGCCTGCACTCTTTAAGTGACAGGCTTTTCATAATGAAACTGGCTCTTTTTTCACTCCTTTGGGTAGAATTTACACTAAATTTTGGCATCAGTGTGTGCAAAAAGGGTTCTGTCATAAATTTAGAGACTTGACCACAAAACTGTACCGTAGTACCATAATTTTGTTCAGCAGCAGAAGACAGATGTCCATCCTGGAGGACACACAGCTGGAATTCCCTGGTGTCTGAACCAATGTTAGAAGTGACAGTTTAAGTCTTTAAACTCTGGATTATATTTCAGATGGCAAATTGCTCTCAGATGACGTCACACACTACGTTGTCCCTGACTGCAAAGTTGTGCAGGAGTATCTGGAGATTCTGGAGTTTCCAGAGCTGAAAGGAATTATTTTCATGCAAACAGCTTGTCAGGCTGTGCAGCATCAAAAAGGACGCAGGTACTTATCCCATAAAACCTTGGGTTTTGTTTAGATTGAAGTAAAATAGTGACTTTGTTAAATGTATCGTTTGTTTTTAGGTCTTTCAAGTGTCTTAATGTAATGTTACAGCAGGGGAAGAACTGGGGTCCTTTGTGATCCATGGGCAAAATGCCTGGCATAGTTTTCACTTGATAGGAGTGGTATTAAACCTATAACATTATTAATTAATCAGGTGGTTTGTGACAGGAATTAGTGAGACTTTGCAGTAATGATATATCATGTGCCACAACTGGATTATGGACAGGTTTGGGTTTGCTCTGGTGAGGACTGAGCACTGGGTCTTGGGGGAGCAATTAGTACTATTCTGTGGCATTTACCAGACATTAACCTGTGTATGCACATGGAATTTTGGAGTAAAATTTGCTCCCAAGGCCTTCCTGTATTTCTGAAGCACAAATACTTTTCCAGAAATAGCCCTTGTCCCAAAGTGACACCTCCTGAACACTTTGTGGGGCTCATTGGAAAACAAATATGTTTAAATCAGAATATTTAAAATTAAATGTGTTTAAATCAGAGTGTTTAAAATCATATGTTTAAAATCAGAAGCGTTCCCAATGGAAGTTAGAAAAGCTCTCTTGCAGGTGGTGGGTTAGGTTTTATCATCAATAGTGTGATTTAATGAAGGCATTTCTTTGTGCATGACAGTAATTTGCCTTGAGTTCTTCAGCTGTATTTTCCCCTGGAGTTAGAACAGCATTATCAAAAGAAAGCCCAAAGGATATTTCTCTCTTTTGTATTCCAGGCAGTACAACAAGTTACGAAATCTGCTGAAGGATCCCCGTCACGACTGTACAGTGTTTGCCAATGAATTCCACCAGCACTGCTATTTGCCCAGAGAGAAGGGAGAATCCATGGAGAAGTGGCAAACCAGGTTGGGTTTAACCTCTGTAGTGCCACTCTGGACAGGATCATGGCTCTGTATTTAGGAATATGACAAGTATTGGGTGCTGAGAGCTCATGCCCTTGCTCTGCTTAGCTCTGGAAGAGTCAACAGTCACTGAAACGATGGACTGTGCTTTAATGATTAAGAAAGAGTCTACAAATAAAGTTAAAATGTGCTAAATTAAATATAATAATGCTAGAAAAAAGCTGTGCCATTTTAAAGTCACAGCACAGCATTGGAGTCTTGGCAGCTCCCCTTGGTTTTTACAAACTTTCCCTCAGGAGAACTAGAGGTTGTGTTGCAGCCAGGGCACAAGTGGGTGTCCTGGGCAGGAAACATTTTCCTCTCTTCTCCTGGGGCTTATAAACACCTAAACATTTTTGCAGGTAACAGGTTTATGTAGCTTGTGTATATCTCTCAGAAGTCTGTGTGTTAAACCAAAATCTCATTGATACAAAGCCAGCAAAGCCTTGCAAGTAGCAAATGAGCTATGCCAGAAAAGTTATTCCAAACTTTGCTTTTCTAGGAATATTTACAACGCAGCAGCCTGGTATTACAACCACTGCCTGGGCCAGATGCCAGTTGTTATGGTAACAGAAGATGAAGATGCCATCAGGCAGTTTGGGAATGAAACAGAAGGAGTGTTTGTGATTTCCTTCAAGGTAACGTGCCAGGAAAATGGAGGGTTTCCCTTATGCTGCATCAAGTACATGGAAGTGTATTGCAAATCACCCCAGAGATTACATTTGAGGAAAGTGTGAGAGTAACTCATGTCTTCATTTCTCAAAGAAAGCAAAGATAGCACTTCTGGGAATGTCAGAAAAAATGATGGCAGGGAGCAAACCAGAGAACTGAAGAGAAAAACAGCAGCTCTGAAAATAGAGGTCATCTTTCTTAGGAGCCCTTTTCAGTGTTTTCTTTGTTCTTAAAGAATTTGGTGTTGATGAGCAGTGTCCAGTTCACTTCAGCCCAGACTGCTGAGGACACAGGGATGCTGAGAAGATAATTCTGCATTTTGGTGTTGATCTCTGAAGCTGTTTTATTCAGTGGGATATGGGGATGAGCAAACCAATTTACCTTGATTGTATTTATCCATGATTTAGCTTGAATCCAGAATAAATCTGTGGTGTTTCTTGCCCATCATGGGTTTTCCAAATGGAAAGGAACAGAGAGCTCTAAATACCTTCCTGCCTGTTTCTATTTGTGCATCCAGAATTACCTGGATAACTTTTGGCCTGACTTAAAGGCTGCCCATGAACTCTTTGACTCCATAACTCAAGCTCGGCGTGAACGGGAGAGTGAAAGCCAAGAGAACCATGGAAAAGAATATCCTGAGCACTTACCTCTGGAAATATTGGAGGCTGGGATCAAATCTGGAAGGTACCTGCAGGTAATTTGTTATATAGAGAACATCCACAGGACAGTGCAGTCTTGTGCTTGGTCCCTTCAGCCTGAGACTGAGAAACAAATATTGCTGTGGAAGGGATTAAGATTCTCAAAATATTTCTTGTGAACACGTGGATTTTTTTTTTTTTGTCTTGGACAAGTTAAAATGAGAATTGGCTACTGAGGATTTTAAATTTGCTGTGGATTTTTCTTCAGGTTGACATGTGATGTAGCTGTAAGTTGAGAAACCATGTGGGATTTGAATCTGCTGGATCTTAAATACAAATAATGCTGCACAAGGGCAGCAGCTCTTACTTCATTTGCACAGAGATCTCTCAGTCAGTGAAATTAATTTATGGCTTTATGGCTGTTCAGGGCCCTAATATGGATTGCTGGTGGACAAGTGTCTTTCTCTGAAAGATAATTTAAAGAATTAGAGGCAATAATTTGTTCTTTCCTTGGCAATTTCAGCAGCAAGGCAGGAATAAAATACGAACAGAGAGACTGAGGTTTTTCTTTCTTGTTGGAATAACACCAGATTCCATGTTAAAGCAGGCAGCAGAAGTAATCTTACCCTGCCTGTGGCTGGAATAAAATGAGCTTTACCATCTTTGAGATAAATTGAGCATTTAGAAGAATTTACCATTCTTTTCCAGAAGTGAGTACTTCAAATCCTTCATTCTCCCCCTACAGAGAGAGCAGTTGTGTTCAAAATAACCCACGTATCAAAAAACCCCACTGATTTACCTACAGCTAATTGCAAACCCCAGAGTGGTGTCCTTTAAAGTTGGCTCTGCAGAGGTGTGACTGTTGCATTCCCTTGAGGGGTGTGTTGTTTTCTTTCAGGGCACCCTGAACGTCAACAAGCACCGAGCACAACTGGAAGCTTTTGTTCGACTCCAGGGGTGTGGCAGCAAAGACACAGGTGGGAAAACACCGGGAACATTTGCTCAGGGCCTTTTGGACACTGTGCTTTTCTCAGGGAGCCATGGAACCACGTGGATGTAATTTTCTGTTATTTCAGCAGGATGCTGTCAAGAGTGGAGGGGTTTGAATTTTTTTTTTTGAGGATTATAGCTCTGTTTCTCTTTATTTAAAATACAGAACTTCAAAGTGACATCCTTATTTCTGGGACCAAGGCTCGGAACCGTGCAATCCATGGGGATGTGGTGGTTGTGGAGTTGCTCCCTGTGCAGGAATGGAAGGGAAGGACTGTTGCCCTCTGTGAAAATGAGACAGAGGATAAAGCCCCTGCAGACACCACAGGTGACCCCATGCCCACAGGTGAGGACACAGCATCCTTTTAATGCCTTGCTGATGAATAATGAAAAACCCCAATTTTTAGGTGAAAAAGTATCCCAGCATGACCTGCCTGTGTGCCATGGGAACTTGGAGTTGTACTTGAAATTAGTATTTTGCAGCTACAAGTTTGGTGAGGTCAGAGTTAAAAAATTTAAGAGGTTAATTCTCTTTCTGCAAGGAAAAGATGTTTGGTGTTGCTCTATCTTGTTAAAAATTCTCTGTCTTTGTTACTAGAACTGGGCACATTCCAGCAGCAGTGGGAATCTCTGAATGATTTCTGGGCTGTATCAGTTGAAATGTATACAATGAGATAGTCTCCACATAAATACAAACATAAAACCTGGCTGTGCCAACAATAATTTGTGACACACTGGCATTGCCTGCACCCCCTGTGCTGCTGGCAGCTGTGGCCCACGTTTGGGGACACGAGTTCTGAGTATGTGACAAAGCAGTGACTCTTCTCCACCTCCCACGTATTTGCTTCGTGTTCCTGTTTAACTCTGGGATGCCCCATGTTCCTTATTTAAAGGTAAAGTTGTTGGAATCACTCAGAAGAACTGGAGGGATTACGTGGTCACTTTTCCCTCTAAAGAAGAGAGTCAGTCCCAGGGCAGGAATGCTCAGAAAGTCCTTGTAACACCCTGGGATTACCGAATTCCCAAAATCCGGATCAGCACCCAGCAAGCTGAAGCACTGCAGGTAATGGGACAGAGGAGCTGCTCTAGTCTTTGCTCCTACAAATTGTCTGGGTGTTTTATGCTCTAGTGATGTTTCCCTTGGCAAAAACATGGGTAAAACTATTGAAGTGAAGTCAGAGGGGTTCAATTTCTGCCTTGAAGGAATGTCTTCAATTCCTGTCAAAACTGCTCCAGCCTCAGGTAATAAAGCTTATCAGAGTTCTGAACTTGGGCCACAGGACAGGGGGAGTTACACACTACTTATTTTGGTTTCTTTCTGACAAATTAAAGGTCATGTTAAGGGTATATGTTGTAACAGCCCTTGTGGCTTTATTGGCTCCAGGGCTGTACCTAAATGATCAAAGTGGTAAGGACAGCTTTCACCCAATTAACAGTGAATTGAGGTGATTAGCTGGCCATGGCTGTAGAAAGAACAATCATGGGTTTGTTCATTCCCAGCTGCTTTTACCAGTGGGTGGTGGACTCCCCATCCCTGGAAGTGTCCAGGGCCAGGTTGGATGGGGACTGGAGCGACCTGGGATAGTGGAAGGTGTCCATGGCAGGGGGTTGGACCCAGATGACCTTTAAGGTCCCTTCCAACCCAACCCATTCCAGGATTCTCTGATATACTTGTAATATTAGGTACTTCTTCACAGCCAAGAACTAGATTCCAGCTGTAGTTTAGGCTGTAAGTTAAGTTCCAGCTGTAATCTGAACTAGATTTCATGGTGTAACAATACTTTGTACATCTTGGGCTTTCTGAAACACTTCAAGGTGGAGATTCTCCATGCAGTGACCCAGGTGGGCCTTTGGTGGGGACAGAAATGTGATTCTCAGTATTTGTATCTTTGTCCCTGTGGGTTTCTTTTTCCTTTCCATGAAGTTCCTGGAGTTCCCAGTCGTGTGGAAGCTCTGAGTGCCCTGGAGCAGGGTTGCTGTCCTCACACACGTGTTCTCCCTGCAGGATTACAGAGTGGTCGTGCGAATCGATTCCTGGGAGTCGACTTCCCTGTATCCAAACGGGCACTTTGTGAGAGTCCTGGGAAGAATTGGGGATCTTGAGGGGGAAATTGCAGCTATTCTGGTGGAGAACAGCATCTGTGCTGCCCCTTTCTCAGAAATCCAGGTGTGTCTTTGGGATCAAACACATTCTTTTCTGTTCATTGTTCCTCACAGAGAGGGACCCTCTTACACCTGAATGGCTTCATTGCCAACAGGTGTTTGAAGGCAGAAAACTACTGCGAGTTTATTTTTCTGGAATCTTTTGGATCAGTGGTTCTAAAGATACTACAAATTTTCAAGCTAAGAGCGATCTTAATCTGTTCTTTATGAGGAGAAGATTATAAAAGTCTTAATTCTGAGACTGCTTTTTATTACTGTCCTTAATATGTGATTATGGTACTGATCCTAAATGCCTGCTCCTACTGAAATCTTTATCTTAAATGCTTTTGTCTTCAGCCCAGGTTTCATAAAGAACTATTTTCATTATGCCTACAATTAATTGAAAGAAAAGGAAGGTTAAAAACCGATTTGGAGTGGAGATGTTTGCCAGAGCTGCAGTATCACAGTGGTATCAGTTTTATTGATACACATAGAATTCTTTCCAATTCTTTCATATTTTCCTTAAAGTAAATGGAGTGAACTGACTCAGAAAACACAAGGCAGGAAGAATTTGAAAAACCAATTAAACCCGATTTGCTGGCGTTTTTTTGGTAGAAAACACCAAAAGCTGTGTTCACCAACAACATTCTTGTGTGCAGATGAGTGAAATGCCCGCGAGCTCTTCGAAGAGTCCGTGGCAGGTGAGCCCAGAGGAGGTGAAAAAGCGCCTCGACCTGCGAGACACCCACCTGATCTTCAGCATCGACCCCCGGGGCTGCGAGGACGTGGACGACGCGCTGTCGGTGCGGGCGCTGCCCCGCGGCCGCCTGGAGCTGGGGGTGCACATTGCAGACGTGACCCACTTCGTGCCTGCCAACTCCTACACTGACGTGGAGGCCCGGGCCAGGTAAAGGCTCTCCCCGAGTCCCCAGACGTGCAGAGCTCAGGGTCTGTGCTGCTGCCCCAGGGAAGCGTCGCCTGGAAAGGAGGAAATGCTCTTTCTGTGCCACAGAAGCACCTGATTGAAACTTGTATAACTAATGGCATTCTGCTTTTATTGGGATAAATGTCCCACAAAGATACGATTTTCCCTAATTACTGCTGATTCCCTAAATCACCCTGCTCTATATTCTGCTTTAACATTGGTGACATGAAGTATTTTTGCAATCCACTTGTTTGCATTCCAAGGGGGATGAATCTCCACACAGAGCACAGAACACACACAAAGTGGAATTAAGTCTTACATGAATTTAATGCCAGAGGTATTTGTCAGGCTTATGTTTTAATAGTCAGTCTGGGGTTTTATGTGTCCATATTTCATTCTCTTTTTTGAACTGTTTTGAAGTTAAACTGCTGAATCACTTCATGAACTGCATTCTTTGTAGATGCAAAGAAGTGTAAACTGTGAAGGCAGCAGAGGTGTTTGATGGAGCCATTACATCACCACTTCCTCACTGAGAATATTTTGTCCAGCCCTAGTTCTGGCCTTAAAGGAGCTGAAACCCCAAGGCAGCCAAAATCAGGGTTGTACTCTACGAACAGTTATTTAAACCACTGGACTTGGGTCTTGCCCCTGTGTGTGCTCTGTAGGAATAACCTCTTCCAATCAGGCTGTGTGTCCTGCTGAGCTGAAGCAATCTTACCCCCCACACTGCTGGGAGCCCCCCCAGGAGCCCTGGGAGAAGAGCAGTCACTGTGTTTGGTTCCTCAGGGCCACCACGTGTTACCTGGCTGATCGTCGCTATGACATGCTGCCCTCTGTGCTCAGTGCTGACCTGTGCTCCCTGCTCAGTGGGGTTGACAGGTAAGGCTTTGATATCCTCCTGAGGAGGGACATTTTCATGAGTAATTTAATTATTGTTTAATCACCATTCTCTGTGTTCGGATGGTTTGGCATTGTTACTAAATTCTCAAGTGCAAGAACAGTGTACATTAAAAATCACCTTTCAGTCCTACCAGAGAGAGCTGAAAGTATTATCCTTTTTAATACGTTATTCTGTGTGTGCTGGAGCATTTTGTTTGAGCAAAATGCAGCTGAACACAGATGGAATCCAAGATTCAAACCTTAATATGAAATCAGAGAGAAGACTGAGGTTGGATTTTTTTCTTTAAACATGAGAAATGCATTCCTGAAGTAATTTGTTGTTGACACATTTCCCCACTAGAGAGCTCTTGTAATATTTATATTTCATCAGTGTTGAGTATTTTCTTGGATGAAAGTAACTGCTGACAGAAGACTTGTGGAGCAAAGTCTGTTTCCAGGGAGCACCAGGAATGATTTGTCGTGTAAACTTTTTTTTCTGTGTGACTTAACACTAGATTTTAAATGTCCAACTATAATTTTTATGGAGAGTTACTCAGTGTTGCTGCCAAGAACTGCATCCATGTGAATGGTCACATTTTTTACTATTGTCCTGTTCCTCAAACAGGCCATTATCCCATTTTGTTTCAATTTCCAGGGTCAGTTGGTGGCTGGCATGAGGATAGGCAGAGACACTCACTGTGGATGCATCTGACTAATAAAATAAAAATGAATAAAAATAACTATTGCAGCTTTAAAATAGATGTGACCTTGTATCTTAGGGGTTCTCTACCTTAGATTGGATTGAAACCATTGGATTTAGCTGGATTGAAAACGCTGATGTAGCTGGTCCTTATTTATTAAGTTGTGATACATGAGAGTGAAAGGCAAAAGCATTAATTAGTGATGTTGCTGAAGCTGGTTTCAGGAGGAAAACAACAAAAGAGAATTAAATGTGGAGCTTTCTAACAGCTGGCTGTGCTTGCAGTGCGAGTTGAAGGGAAGCAGGGCTGTGGCAGAGCCGTGGTGTTGTGTTTCAGGTACGCTGTGAGTGTCCTGTGGGAGCTGGAGAAGGAATCCTACCAAGTGCTGAGGGTGCAGTACACCCGGACCATCATCCGCTCCTCCTACAAGCTGGAGTACGAGGCGGCCCAGGGGCTGCTGGATGGAGACCCCAGTGTCCTGGGGGACATCCCGGAACTGAAGCACCTGGATGAAGGGACGAGGCAGAAGAAGCTGGGTGAGCTGGTCTGGGCAATATCCAAACTCAGGGATATAGCCCGGCACGTGAGAGCCAAGCGGGACAGGAGCGGGGCGCTGGAGCTGGAGGGGATCGAGGTCCGAGTGCAGCTGGATGACAAACGCAGCATCCACGACCTCATCCCCCGGCAGCCGCTGGAGGTGCACGAGACTGTGGCAGAGTGTATGATCCTGGCCAACCACTGGGTGGCAAAAAGGATTTGGGAGGACTTCCCCCACCAGGCTTTGCTGCGGCAACACCCTCCCCCACGGCAGGAATTCTTCACGGAGCTCCGGGAATGTGCCAGTGCCAAAGGCTTCTCCATAGACACACGGTACCTTTGATTCATTTAGTTCTTTAAGCTAAGTTAAGATATTAAGTGTTTGGCCATGTTATCAGTATGAACCATTCCAGCTCTGAGTGTCACTGTTCATAGGCACTGCAGAGCAATTCCTGAAAAGTTTGAATAACCTTTCTGATGATGTTCTGACCAGGAGAAACTGCTCCAGTGCAAATGGCAGTGGCTGAATCATTGTAGATATATCCAAAAAAAAGCATTTATTCAGTCCCTGTGCAGTGGGTAAGCACTGCAAGAGCCTGGTTTGCACCATATGTCCTGTGTAAGGGAGTACTGGGTTAAATCAGGTAAACTCTGGGCCATGTAGTAATTTTCAGTGACTCAGAATAATTTAGAATTACTTGCTCAAGATAATGAGAAGGCCATGAGCTTCATCACATTGGGAGAGTCATGTCTGGACATCACAGAGAGTGAAGAACATCAGTAGAGCCTCTGTGACTTGGGTGTCACCTTGTCCCATCTGTGCTGGACAGAAAGGTTTTGGACACTCTTTTGTGGTGAATAGGATGGGCTTTTGCTCCATCCGATTCTCCAGGTTGCAGCAGACAGGCCTCTTGTTTAAAACTCTTTTTTTCCTAAACATTTTCCTCCAGCAGCGCTGTTGTTAAACTGGGCTGAAAGTTTCAATATCATCCTGCTTTCCATTTCTGTATCAGTAACTGTTAACTGCTTGGTGGGTTTCTGTGCTGTTGTGAACGCTGAGCCCTGCTGACCAGGGACAGTGGTATTTCCTTCAGGACTCACAGTTTTTCCCAGGTCTAACAAAGCACTGGCCGAGTCCCTGGACAGAGCCAACGACCCCTCAGACCCCCTGGTGAACAAGCTGCTGCGCTCCATGGCCACTCAGGCCATGGCCAACGCCCTCTACTTCTGCACCGGCTCCTGTCCCGAGGAGGAGTTTCACCATTACGGTACCTGGTTGTTCCTGTGCTGTTCCTGTTGTTTTGGGACGCTGGGGAGGCAGAGGGTGGCTGTGATTGCTCATCTCTGCTCCCTTTACCCTGGCAGGACTGGCCCTGGAGAAGTACACCCACTTCACCTCCCCCATCAGGAGATACGCGGACATCGTGGTCCACAGGCTGCTGCTGGCAGCGACCCCGGGGCCTGGGAAGGACCATGTCAGCAGCAGCAAGGATCTGGAGGAACTGTGCAGACACATTAATAACAGGAACAGGGTGAGGTGGTCCTGGGGGGTTTCCATGTCTGTGCCACCCTAAGGAATGGGATGCTGTTCTGACTGTGGCTTTGGGGCACCATGAGGACACAGGACCCCTCTGCTTTTATTTGAAGTGCTTTGGGACTTTTTTAAATATCATTTTCCTCTGAGAGTGGCAGTAACAGTGACTTCATACTTCACTGTACCACATGTAGGAGTCCCTCTTAGATGTCATTTTTCTAGGGGGCAAGCAAGGGTGTAAGTAATGGGAAAAAAACAGCCGTGGAACTGGAAGCCAAACACACCTATTGAAATCTTTGTGGGGTTTTTTTGTCTTCTCTTTCTGCGGGGGGGGGTGTTCCCAGGCAGCCCAGCGAGCTCAGAAACAGTCCACAGAGCTGTTCCAGTGCATGTACTTCAGGGACAGGAGCCCTGAGACAGACGAGCGCTGCGTGGCCGACGGGGTCATCTACTCCATCCGCACCAACGGCGTCCTCGTCTTCGTGCCCAGGTCAGTGCCCTGGAGCTCAGAGGGAGCTTAACAACAACACCTCGAGCTTAACAACAACACCTTGAGCTTAACAACAACACCTCGAGCTTAACAACAACACCTTGAGCTTAACAACAACACCTACGTCGTTGTTAAGCCAGAGGTCCTCCTGCTACCACAGCCCCTGGTTTCCAATGGAAAAACTGTGTCCTCGCTGTGCTGTCTGGAAAAACCTGTAAAGCTGCTCTTCTCCCCTCACTGGGCCATTCCAGGCTCCACCCAACCCTCAGATAAGGGATCAGTGTTTCACTTCTGCTTCACTGCCCCCAGAGCACTTTAGTCACTGTCTCAGAGCTGTTTTCCTGCAGTGTTCCTGCAGCATTCCCAGGCTGCTCGTGTGATAAGGGTTCTGAAAGAGAGCTGAAAGCAGAGCAGGTTCTGTGTGCTGTGTGTGTTGTAGGTATGGAATCAAGGGTGCTGCATACATGAAGAACAAGGAGGGCCTGGTCATCTCGTGCAGAGGGGCCGGGAGCTGCGAGTGGAAACCTGGCTCCCTCCATCGCACCCAGGGCCAAATCACCTCCACTCCAACCAGCGGGGACTCGGTCACACTGAGCCTTTTCGATCACATCACAGTGAGTCTGCCAGCTGGGGAGGGGAGGGGAGGAAAGGCAAGTAAGACCAGCAGAAATTTAAACAAGAATTGCTTTCCAGGTGCGAATCCTGGTGCAGAGTTCCCGCTGCCACGCCGACAGCATCCGGCTGGAAATCATCAGCAGCGCACCCCACCCTGGCACAGCCAGCCAGGCTGCCCAGAGCAGGGCCCAGGCCAGGTCAGACCTGGTGAGGGCAGTGGGGCAGGGGGCAGAGCAAGCCCAGTGTGCCCAGGAGAAAGGCAGGGGGGAAGTGCTGGAGGAGGAATACCAGGAATTCTGCCAGACCAAGGGGCCCAGCCTGTACCAGCTGCTGGAGGAGATCCGGGAGCTGGCGCTGCTGGATGTGTCAATGGATGTGAGACCTGAGCTGTGACCCACCTGCAGCTGCTCCTGCTCACGAGTGCTTGGGGGATGTTTGCCAAAGCACTTTATTTAAATATTCAGGAGTCCTTTTAATAAGAAGTGAAATGTCTATTTTAAATAAGAATTATTTTTATCTGATTGTGAACATGTATGGAGTTACCAAAAGATTTTATATGTGATAAAACTCGTCTTTCAGACTAAAGGCAGTGTGCTGAATTCTTTTAAATATCATTCAAAAAATCCTTTCCTCACCTAGTCCATAAATTATTAAAACCTAAATACTTCCTCATTCTACTCTAGTGCCATGAGTTTAACTCATTTCTACAATATAAAACACAAACTCCTCACACGAACCTGGCACAGGGAATTCTGTGGAATGAAATCCCAGAGCTGCACATCAGCATAAAACACACCCGTTTTCCTGAGGTTACTGCTTCATTCAGTACTTCTGCTGCTGGAGGGGGTGATTCCTCTTCATTCCACAGAAGGGAAAAGCTGCTGTGCAGGGAAAAACCAGAGTGTAAGAAGAGGATGAAGCAGAGCCTCGAGCCCAGAGCAGAATCAGGTGAGGGAGGGTCAGGGATATGGAGAAAGTCCAGCCCATTCCCTGAGAGCAGGGACCTGGCTGGGAAGAGATGTGTGACCCAAGGGATGGGGGAGGTGGGAGGGCCCAGCCTTGGAACAGCCTCCTACAAGAATTTCAGGTTTGACTTCTGAAATTTAATAACTTTAATTTTATAAGAAAAAGACGCAGGTCTGCATAAACACGTTAAAAAATTCCAGTCCCTGTGTTCAGACCCAAACAGAGCTGGTAAAAAACCCCAAACACCACAACTTTAATAGAAATTCACCTGTCAACACCCAGGTAATTCAGTTCGGCATAAATTATAAACTAAATTCCAAGTAGGTAAAAAACCTCATTAATATATCCTAAAAATGTCACAGGAGGTGGAAAAGATGGTTTAGGTGCAGCTGGAGAAGTTTGTTCTGTTTTCTGGTGTGTGGAGCTGCTCCTCTGCAGCTCCCAGGGAAGAGCTCTGTCCCACTCCAGCAGTGCCATGGGGAGGACTTCCCTGGAGCCCGTGGAGTGCAGTGAGCCAGCAACACCCCAGTGTAACACAGTACTTAAAGCAGTCTGTGGGTCAAAAAGGCATCCAGGGTGTGGGAACAGCTACTGCTCTTCCCTGGCACATTCCAGTGCTCCTGCTCCATCTTCCGTAAGAGCAGCTGGAGGAACCGGAGCATCTTCAGCAGGGTCAGCGGGATCCTGAGGGACTGGGCTGTGCAACTCCTCTCCTGAGGAACTGGGGGGCAGCTCTGGGGAGGAGAAAAGGGAAGACATGAGCCAACCCTTGCTGTGTTTACCTGCTGTTTCCAGCAGTCTGCAGGGAAGGCAGCTCAGAACCAGCAAGCTGAGCTCCACTTCAGCAAGGACAAAGCCATCACAGCTGGGCACGGCCTCCCGGGACAGCAGCGAGGAGCTGAACACCGGAAAACTGTTGCAATTCCACAGCTGCACATTTGGCATATTGGGAAAGCAGCCCCTGCCATCTCCCTTCCCCAGCAGCTGCCCAGGCCCTGCCCTCAGGGTTATAGTGCTGACCCAGGTCCTCACCACTGAGCTGGGCCTGGCTGAGCTGGGCCTGGCTGAGCCCCTGCAGCCTCGCCTGCCTCCTCTCCAGTGCCAGCTGCCTGTTCTTCTTCATCCGCTCCTGCTGCTCCTCTGTGAGAGCTGTGCCAGCCAGGGATTTGAGTCCTTCTGCATTCCCAGAGCAGGAATGTGCATCTTCAGCAGCTGCATCCAGTCCATTGCTCTCCCCTTCTCCTTCTGGGTAAACATGAGGGGTGGGAGGGGGAAGAGGGACACAAATCAACACTTTAATCCCACTACACCCCTATCAAAAGTACATTTTCAAAGCAGTTCTATGTTCTACATCTTCAAGTTGTACTGGCAGCTGAAGATCACCCCACAGTTTAGTTTTAAAGGGTAGTTTTCTGCCAAGGTCCTGATATTCAGAGGGTACAGAAATTGCTCATCAGAGATCCCCCCACAATAACCAGTGTCTGAGCAGAGAGAGGCACAGCTCTGTGCAGAGGGAGCTACAGGAGCTGTCCCTGAGGTTCAAAGCAGACAATAAATCCAGGTAATCCTTACAGAAAGGCCAGGAAATGTTCTTCCCACCCTACTCACGTGACACTGTCCTTTAGGAAGTGGCAGGAGTAGCTGTGGGAATTCCAAACTTTCAAGGCCAGCTTGGATGGGGCTTGGAGCAACATGGGATAGTGGAAGGTGTCCCTGCCCATGGCAGGGGGTGGAATGAAATGAGTTTTAAGGCCCCTCCCAACCCAAACCATTCTGGGATTCTAGGAATGACAGGTTTGAACATGCACACCCTGAATACTCAGGTTTGAATTCAGTGCCCTGTTATGGAATACTGGAATATTTACTCATCTGCCAGCACTGAAACAGGTAAGATGAAGGCAGTTTAACCAGAGCAGCTTCACCCACCTCCAGAGCAGCAGAGCACTCCTGAAGGAACACCCAGGGCCTCAGCAGCACTTACATGAGCTGGCACAAGGTGCTGGTTGTTCACACAGCCCTCCAGCCCCAGTTTGATCTCTGGGAGGTGCCCACCAAGGCTTCTGAGAGCAGCTGCAGCAGCACCCAGAGCTGAGAGCAGCCCAGAGGAACCCAAGTGTGCGGGACCCTCGCACAGGACACCTGATGGCTCTGCAGGGCCTGTCGGCAGGACCCACCTGTCACTGTGTGTGGCTGCCCAGGGCTGCCCCCACCTCCTGCCAGTGCAGCCCACGGGCAGGGCAAGCCACAGCCACCAGCTGCCCACACAACAGCCCACAGGGGACACCAGGGGACCTCAGCCCCCACAGCACCATTCCCTGGCACTTCGGAGTCTGAGCCTCACGTCCCAACAAACTGGTTTCAAGAGAGGCTCACGATGGAATGTGGAACCTGCACAGCACCTCAGGAATGAGGATGAGATTCTCCATTTCTGCTAAGAAAGCTTCTCTCAAACTACCTCTGCTTCCTTTTTTACTTAAAAAATTGTTGATGTCTAATCACAAGTTTCACAGAAGTTTGGTTTTAAAAAATTTCTTCTACATTAGAAAAATGTACCATGATCATTAATTGTGATCAGGAGAAGGGGAAGTAAAGTCATTTTAAGCACTGGCAAACATCACAGAGAGCATACCTTCATTATTTTTGTAGTCCTCATGTAAAATAGGAAGATCAAGTCTAATCCTCTTTAGGCAGGTCTGCAAGGCAGAGATTAAATACTGGTATTTCAGCTGTAGCAACTTTTTTTGGCCAACACTGGAAATAACATTAAAACCACACCACTTTTACACTTTATTTCTCTGATAAAATACTCCCTTCACTCCATGTCTGTTAGACCCACAACTGTCAGGGCTGTGGATCATTTTTCCCAGTCCTCCATCCATCACCCAGCCAGGTGAACATTCTTCATCTTCTTTGGCAGGTTCAAATATGAAAAAACAAGCAACAAAGCCCCAAAACCCAACCAGTCCCAGCATCTGAAGCAACTCACTGTGGTTAAAGATGTCCTGAAAATGCTCAAGTCAATTCTCTGAAGTATCAATTCAAATAATAATCCAGTATTTATATCTAAAGGAAAATACTGTAAAGGGCTTTACATAGAAATTAATTTAAGTAACATTATGATTCTTAGCAGTATAAACAACTTCAGTCTTCTTTTGCTGCATAACTGATCTCCCAAACCAAGCCCTTGGACTGTTCTGCAGGGCATGACATACCTGGACTTCCTTTTTGTTTCCCAAATTCTCCACTCTGTCAATAAAATCCTCAAACTGCAGTTGTGGGAACAGTCTGTGGGCCCAGTGCTCCATGTGTTGGATGAGTGTCTTCAGGTCCTCTGCCTACAGCATGAAAAACAACACCCAGCTACTAAAAGCTGACAAAGCTGGGAGACTGCAGAGGGAACAGGGACAGCAACATTCCTGAAAACAGCCTCAAAGTCTCCTGAAAATTTTGGCAGTGTGAGCATATGGGTAACTTTTCCTCCCCCCTCCCAAAGTCTGGTCCAAGCTGTGAGAGTCCAGGGGAGCATCAGTATATCCCATAAAACATCTGCCAGGCTCCTCAAGAGCTGCTCTTAAACAACCCAGGTCTGAACCCAGCCTGAAAAAAACCCCATAGGGCACAGCTGCATATCATGATGTATTTATTTATGACCTTGGTGATCAGAAAGCAGATAAATTGTACAGCTGGATAAGCTGACCCAGGGAAGATGTGTGCCCACTTCAGCAGTACTGCCCTGTGTCTGTGCCTCCAGTGCTCATGAGAAACGTGCACCACCAAAGCTCTCAGGACACCACAGATGCACAGGTGTCCTGCCAAGTGGGAATCAGGAATTCTTTGGGCTGGAAAAGCCCACTAAGACCACTGAGGGCTGCACTGCCAAGGCCACCACTGACCCATGTCCCCAAGTGCCACATCCACATGGCTTTAAACCCCTCCCAGGGATGGGGACTCCAGCCCTGCCCTGGGCAGCAAACACAGCAAGAGCTCCCCAGTCTCACCTCGTGCCCTTTCCCCTTGAACTTCACGTGGTCAAACATGTGCCTCAGGGCTGGAAGGCCCCTCTCTGAAGTTAATCTGGTAACAGGGAATGGGAGAAGTTATTTGAAACCCACGTTCTTCTTTCAATTAACAAGTAAGAAAACCCCAAGCATAGAAAAAAACTCTCACATTCCTTAAAACAGCCCAAAGCTCCAGAGCTCTCCCTGAAAGAAGCACAGAATTAGAAGTCATTCAGAAAATGCACAAAATAGGACAAAGATTGCTGCAAGACCCAAACCTTTTTGATCTGTTTAATTGACAATACTTGTAGTCCTGGTCCAAGCAGCTCTTTGCTTTTGATTACATGGAAGAGAACTGAGTGGTCAGTTCTAAAATCTATACTGGCCACATAAAACCAGTTTGATGTGTGCCCAGAGCACTTACCTGTGCTATCACTGACTAACCCAGCAGTGTATTTAAATCAGACAAAACTGAAAGCTTGGACCTTTTATTGGTTATAAAAAACAGTTTTGGTGATAACAGCAAAGAAAACATAAAAATCCTTTCTACAAAGGTCCATAAATCAGGTGTGAGGGTGCTTTTTTTAGTGCCTTACAGATCCTGTTATATTGAGGGTTTATTTTGAGGCACACTTTAATTAAACCAAGCAATCTACAGTTCTATGCCTGAAGCAAAATCGAGATGTTTAGATGTAAACAATAAATATGTACAAATAATATCTCTTAAAGTACCAGTCATGTATCAAGTCCCCAGAAGAATTCAAGCCAGTTTGACTAAAAACAGCATCATACAGCAGGTAAGGAATACAAGGTTCAGATGCTGCATCCAAAAGGCACTTTGCCAATCTCCTGACCTTGGACTCAGCAGGGATCAGAGGCTTCACCATTCTCCCACAGCCAAATTCATCACAAAAAGAAATATCCTGTTAAATTTACCTCTGGGCATCCAGTTTAGGCCTGGGTCTTTTCAGAGCATTCCGTGTGACGGCAGCAGAGTCCTTGGTTTGTGTCTGCTGGTTCCCATCTGCACCCAGGGAAGGAACCACATTTTGAGTATGGAATTCAACTGACATCAACCAGAACTGCATCATGTACATCTGAGGCTTCTGCCCCACCAAAACAGCAGCATCACAAGCATTCCATGGTAGGTACAGTATTTAAAATAAACCCTGCATGTTTCACACTGCTTCCCCCACAAGAGAGATTTTAAACAAATCCTTCTCTGCAAAATATGAAGAATCAACTTTTCTAACAAACTAAGTTTCTTGAAAGTGCAACTTTCTCATTTTAGAAGCTTTATATTGCATTTCTGATGAGAAATGTACTGAGAGCAGATCCTGCTTCTGGAAGTCAAGAAGCTCAAGTTATCCATAAGTAGAATTTGATTGGGGTGTCCCAAAGTCTCCACTGAGAGAGATGAAAGGCAGACCTGAACCACCTGCAGTGCCCTCAAAAAACAACAGAGCTGATGTGACAATAAACAATGTGTCTTTTAAGACCAAAGCCCAAACACTTGTTGATTAGGGCTCATTTATTATTTGACTAAACAGACAAGGCACTACTGCCCCTCTCCTCTCAGAGGTAGCAATTACACTGATTTCTTGGTTTACTTTTTGTTACTTTGACCCTCAGGAATTCAGAAGTTCTCCTTCTCTTGCATCAAGGGATTAAATCTATCCCAAATCCTATTTTTTAGTGAACTGTCAGAGCAGTGATCAAGGAAAACACATTTACCACTACATGCAAACACGAGCAGAAGTAAAAAGCAGTTAAAATAAAAACTTGATACTTTCTATTTGCTTGTTTAGTACACAGAAAGACTTTTTCTAAAACAAATAATTTTTACTGTCCTGAAGCATCCTGGGATTTTTCCTGGGTCACATCTACTAAAATCTACTAATAACTCCCTGGGATGGTACATTCAACACTCTCATCTCTTCTAAAATCCAAGTCATCAAGTGTAGCTACAGATCATTGCTGGATAATTATCTCTCCAGCAGCACTTTGCCAGAAGAGCTTGGATTCTACAACCATTCTTCTGTGTAGCTGTTTTTCACGGAATCCACCACGATAAACTTTCCCCACAAGCTGGAAAGCACAAAATGATTAACAACTTAAATCTGCCACTTGTTCGGTGGGACCTTGGACTCAGCAGGGATAAGGCAGTGAAGCACAACACGGATAATTTTGATTACACAGAGTTACAGTGGGATTTCTGGGGTCAGGGGTGGGTGTTCACCTCCATGAGCCTGAGCCCACTCAGCATCGTCTCTTCCAGGAGAGGCAGGAGGTGGGAGAGGTGGGAATGTTTCGTCCTCTGTGTTCTCGTAGTCAGGGAGATCAAACAGGTTGTTCTCCAAAGGATCTATCATTGCCACAAAGCAGCTTTTATTCCCCTCCTGCAAAAAAAAACAAAAAAAACCCCCAAACATAAAAACATCATCAAAAGCGTTAAAGAGAAGCAGCGAGGCTGCNAAACATCAAAAGCGTTAAAGAGAAGCAGCGAGGCTGCCACAGAGGCAGAGAAACATCAATTATATACAGTAAACCTACAGATTTTTCAAAGATTTGCCAAGGAGAAACCAGACTGTCACACAAATTAAGCAGCAAATACCGTGCAGAGATATGACACAACCCAGACGAATAAAATAAAGGGCTTGTCATGTTTCAACTCGCCAAAGTTACCTGGGAGTGGCAGGAAAAAAACAAATTAAATAGATTTATAACCACAGCGCTTATCCGGGCAGCTGTGTGCCCTCACACCCCTGATATCCAGGGTTAAGGTNCCACAAAGCAGCTTTTATTCCCCTCCTGCAAAAAAACAACAAAAAAAACAAACATAAAAAAAACATCAAAAGCGTTAAAGAGAAGCAGCGAGGCTGCCACAGAGGCAGAGAAACATCAATTATATACAGTAAACCTACAGATTTTTCAAAGATTTGCCAAGGAGAAACCAGACTGTCACACAAATTAAGCAGCAAATACCGTGCAGAGATATGACACAACCCAGACGAATAAAATAAAGGGCTTGTCATGTTTCAACTCGCCAAAGTTACCTGGGAGTGGCAGGAAAAAACAAATTAAATAGATTTATAACCACAGCACTTATCTGGGCAGCTGTGTGCACACACATCCCAGATATCCAGGGTTAAGGGGGGGGTAATTCTCCAAATTCACAGCTTACTTGGAAACGCGGTCTGGAGGAGGATCCCTTTTCCGGCTCTTCAGCGAAGCTAATTCCAGGGACTGCACAGGAGCAGGGCTGCGCTGCCCGGGCTCCGGGCACGTTTGTATTTCGAAGGAGAAGCCCTTTCCCAGGGAGATCCCGGCGGGACGGAGGCTCCGCGCGCGTCCCGCCGTGAGGGGCCCGCCCGGGCCGTGAGGGGCCCCAAGTCCCGCGAGAGCCGCTCGTGTCGCGAGATCGCGGGGGCGGAGGCTGAGGGGGTTTGGCGCCAAAACGCGGTGGGCGGGGCCGGGCGGCTGAGGGGAGCCCGGGGGTGGGAGGGGCTGATCCGTCCCCGCTCCCTGTGGGATGTGTCTTGGAGTCACTGAATGGGTTGAAGAAAAGGGAGAGTGAGGATAATCTCG
>VYXB01007429.1:193326-381648 GCA_013397135.1 Pachyramphus minor | reverse complement strand
GCCGCCTCCCGCAGCCCTCGGGGGGCAGCGCCGCCCAAGGGACAGCCGCCGCGTTCCCCGCCGCAGGAAGTGGCCGGTCCCGCCCGGAGCGGGGCCGCGGCCGCCCCGCCCGCCCCCGCGCCCCGCGCGCCGCAAGATGCCGAAGAAGAAGCCCGGGCCGATCCAGCTGAACCCCGCTCCCGATGGATCCGCCGTGAACGGCACCAGCTCTGCCGAGTGAGTGTGGCCGGGGGGCGCGGGCCGGGCTGCGGGGCTGCCCAGCCCGCCCCGCGTTACCCCGGGAACATCCCGATTATCCACCCTGATCCCTGCCCGGTACCCCCTGGGTGGTACCTGCCCGGAGCCTCCGCTGCCGACTGAAGGGGTGGTGTGGTCGGCCATAAACAAACTTCTGTCACATACGCGAGGTGGAAAAAAAACCCGGTGGGAAAAGAGGGAAACTTGAATAACTCTCCTCTCACAGCCGATGAGGGTGTCTGCTCAATTCTTAGCTTATATAATTAGCCGGTAAATACCAAATTACACGGTTCCAGCAGCATATTTCATCAACGCGTGTGTGGGAGAAATTACATTGAAAACCGCAGATTTGTAGAGAAGGTGTTTTTGTTTTGGTTTCCCTCTGTCCTTGGCGTTAAACCAAACAATCGCGAGTTGCAGTAAATCTGTTTTTGGGCGATTAACGTGTGCTGGGGACGGCAGAAAGTGTGTGTGTGTATAGGGAGGGGGGAAAGCGTCTTGAGTTCTGCTGGGTGTGATACAAACATGACACTGTAAATGTGGGAAGGTCTGAGCTGATGGTGGGGACACTTCTGGGGGAGAAAATACCGAATGTTGCGCTGTTACATGTTGCTGATGAGCCTCTGTTACATGTTGCCTGTGGGTGGGTAGGGTGGGCTCAGTCGTGCAGATAAAGCTCCGGCACCTGAAGTATTGTGGAAGGTTTTAATTTGGGGTTAATAGGTCGGTGTTCAGACCTTGATTTTTAGACTGGGATGTTGGGCTGGCTCTTCACTGAGCCGTGAAACAAAGCTGTGGCTTAGAGGAGCAGATTCCTGCCCCTGTATGGTCAGTTCGGTGTCCTCTGGGATGTGTAAACTGAGCTCCGATGTGCTGAGGTACCACCCTGACAGAGGGATGGGAGGCAGGATTGCAGAGATGTGCAAGTCCAGGGCTTTAAAGTGCATTGCAAGTGTGGTTGCTCATTTTCAGGCAGGCTCAGACCTCATTAAACCACCTAAACATCTACCAAAAAAAACCCTGACCAAACCCACCAACCCAACCACAACAGAAATGTAACCCCAAAAATGAGCCAACACCCCCAAAAGAATAAAAAATTCAGCATCTAGCAGCTCCAGCTGTGACATTTCTAGCAAACTCTTTTGATGATTAACTGAGAGATGAGCTGTTTAAAAACTGTTCTTTACCAGGAGTTGCTGATTGTATCTAAGCATTATGATCTGAATATTATGCAGCTTTTGTTCTGGATTGACAGGGGGGAAATGCTGATATTTTATGTTTGCCTGTGTAGCATTTTCCAGCTGATTTTCTTCAAGGCAGTTGGGGTTATGTTGATTTAGTCTTCAGGGATCCCTTTGCATGCTAGTTTTGTTCTATGGAATAAATCTGATAAACCAGTCACTTGCTGATCCTTGTACCTGAGGTTAATCACCTCGCTGGCAATATATTAAATATCCTTTCTCTCCCCTCAAGGAGTGTCATTAATTTTAAATTGCATTTCCGTGTCTGATACTCAGTTACCTGTTGGAAACCTTTGGAGACACTTGGGAATGTTGAGTGTTGTTTGCACAGATGAGCTGTCTTGCCTCATTTTCTGCTCAGTGTGTTGATCTGGCTCTGGGGGGTGTGTGTCTCCCAGACTTCTTTGTCATAAGGAAGGTCTTACAAGCTTTTGCCAGGCTTAGGGATGTCCTGTATTGTTAAAAGAAGTAGCTTAGTGAAAGTAAATTCAGCAGCCAGTTGTCCTATAAACAGCCAGGATTAATTAATCCTGGAAATATCCCCTCATCCTGCTAATATTAAACCTCATTGTGAAAGATCTCCAAGAGCAAAGAATAGTTGCATCAGAATTTGGGAATGTCCTTGGAATTAAGTCGAAAACAGGTTTGTTTTTCATTTCCTTCATGTGTGAGGTTGTTTATTTCCCCCCCCCCTCCTGCTCTGTGCTTTCCCCCTGAATTCCACACTGGAGGTGTTTGTGCACTGTCCAGCATTCCAAGTATTCCGTGCATCCCTGCACCGCCACATTAACACTTCCTGAAGCTCTGTGCCTGCCTCCATGGAATTTTGGCTGTGTGAGAGCCTCCTTTGCTTCCCCCACATCCAAACCTGTCCTTTTGCTTCCCTGCTCCTTGGGGATGAGGAAGAATGGGAAGAGCTCAGATGACTTGGCCGAGGGAGAGGAGGATTCCGAGCGAGGCGACGAAATTCCTGCCTGGGAGCGCCTGCAGGACCCAAACATCCAGGAGGAAGGAAGTTATTCAGGCCCAAAGGCTGTGTTGGCACAAACCCAAAGGGATGGGGATGTGCCTCAGCCACTGGAATTCAGAGACTTTCTGGCTGTCCCAGGGGGGGTGAAGGTTCTGTAACTTATTAATGCTGTTAGGAATGAGTCCATCTGATACTGTGACTTCCTGGCACAAAGGAAGGGGAAAGGGAGGAAATGAAAGCAGGGGCTGGATGATTCAGGATGTCCTGCTTTCCATTTGTGTCCTGTCCTCTGTCTCATCCTTATTTGGTGATGGCAACTCCTTGACTGGAGTCAGACAAACTTACAGGGTTCCAGGAGGCCTGGGTCTCATGTACACAATTTATTAAACATTTTTATTTCTTTTTCTCTCTTTTCTCTCCTTTTCTTTATAAATTTTTCCTGGCAAGGTAACCTAAAGGAGAGTTAAGGCACTTACAATTTAAATATACATTTAATGAATAAATTTAATATATTTATATACACACGTATATATGCACATGCATTTAATATGCAATATATAATATAAATGTATGCAATATATACTATACATTTAATAAATATATAAATACATATATATACATTTAACGAATACACACAATTAATGCACAATTTAATGAAAATTTCCTGATGTTTTTCTCTGACAACAGATTTTATTTGCTAAAAATTATATTAAACTATTTAAACTAATATATTAAACTATTTAATACATTAAACTAAAACCAAACTTAAACTATTCATACAGGATGCTGTGGTTTTCTCTGGGGCCTTCCAAATCCCTGGCTCTCCCTGTTGGACAATGGAGACAACTTAAAGAAAGGTTTTCCTGTGCCCTGAGCTTCACTTCCCATGGAGAGAGCTGGACTTTGCTGCTGCTCCTGAGCCCTGTGTTCCTTCAGATCATCAAAAACCAAGCTGACACTGCCCAGCTGCAGCTTTAATTTCATTTTGGTACTTTTAAAGCTGCACATTTATAATTGTGCAGAGAACACAGAGGGGGAAAAAAAAATCAACCAAACCTGAAAGAAAATGAACAGAAGGAGCAGCGTTTGGGCTGAAGGTGCTGGGATGGTTTAAGGTCTAAATAATCAAAAAAACACCCCCAAAACAGAACAAATATCCACTTTATGTTCCTTTCAAACTTCTGACTCCCTGTGGCTTTGGACACCTGGCAGTTGTCACCCAAGTCTTATTTCTCTAAAGCCCAATCAGCCCCAGAAGTTGAAGTAGAAACTCTGGAAAGAGGCAGGTTTTGGGGTGATGCCCCTTTCTGTATTATCATGTTTTTTTTTATTCACGTGAAAAGAAAGATATTTATGTCATTCTTTAATTGCATCTTTAAAAGAAAAAAAAAAAAAAAGGCAGAGAGAAGGGTCATATTTACAGCAAGAAACCTGATATAAAATGCCAGTGAAGATAAATACAAGTAGTTTTGAGCTTGGTGCACATAGGCCACTAAATGCCAGGTGAGGAAGCCTTACATAAGACTTTATATCTTAAATCAGATTTTATACTGAGGTACCTAATTTAGGTGTTTGTTTTGGTGATTGTTTTTTACTTGTTGCTGTTTATTCTGGTTATTTTGCATTTAAAGAAGCCCCTGGATGGCTGGTGGGACCTCTGAGTGCAACCACCTGGGTCTGATGGGCCGAGAGAAGTTGGGGGATTGTGCAGAACTGGTTTGAACTTCAATTTGCAGCATAATTTGCAAAAAAATGCAGTTGCATTCTAACTCTGCATCCTGCAATTCTTATGTTTTTCAGCATCTTTTTCAAGAGAACTTCAGTCTGGGCTTTGCAGGAGTAGGAGGGACGGTCATGTCCCATCAGCTGTGGGGTTTTTGGGTTGGGTTTTATGGTCTTTGAGGTTCCATTGTGGGCTTTTTCCCAGTGGATCTTGTCCCAAGAGGATTTGTCCTCCATGGAGTGATTTTTTTTGGTCAGTTTTACCAGATGTGAGTTTAGATGAAACGAAAAGAAGCTTTTCAGAGTGGTTAATTTTAGTGGTTGCTGGGTCACTCCTGCCTTGCTTCAGGGGGAGATTTTTGCTTCAGGGGGGATTTTTTCTTTGCTGCTGTGTTGTTTGGGTTTTTTTTCCCCCCCTGTGGAATTCCTTGGATTTCAGGGGAGCTTTGTTCCTGTGTGGAGTGTTCTGGAGGATTAGACCCTGGAATTTTATGACTGGTCTGCCTGGATTGCAGTTGCATTCAGTATGTACACAGAACTTGTAAGCTTGTAAATATTCTAATTTTTTTAAAAAATTTTTTCTTTTTTTTTAATCCCCTACTAATGAAGGATTAACCAAGCTTCCAGATTTATGTGGTATGAGAGATATTTTAGATTAAAATATACTCCTGCACAGCTTTCTCTTTTAATGTGCATGAACCTTCACTGAATTAGAACCAGCATTTTAATGTTACTTAAGTAAACTAATAGAACACGTGATCTGTTCTAATAAAATAATGAAAAGTGAGAGCCTGCAGCACTTCACTGGCTTCTTATATTATTTCTGGATGCATTTGCTGAGAAAAACAAGTGTACACCACTGGAACAGGAATTAATGCAGGTGGCACATTGACCTGTGCTGCTTTAGGCAGGTTTTAGCTGGCAATTATGGATGTGGGAAAGATTTTAAGGCATTTAATACTGTCTTGTTATGTTCTGGCAGTCAGATTTAAGCAAAGTGATGGTACTGAAGGAATATTTTAGTTATTATGTTGTGTATATATATATTTTTTTAAATTGGTTTAGGAGAGTTAAATGAAAAGTGGGTGTAAAAATGAATGTCGGTGAGGGAGGTGCAGCTGTAATTGTGGATCCAGCTGCTTTTCTTGTCCCTTGAGCTGATCCTGCAGATAGTCAGAGGTGTGATTTCACAATGAAGGTTGTGCAAGATCCTGCTGCTTCTGCAAAGTCCTGTCCCCTCCTTCCTGGAGCTGCTTCTCTGGCACCAGCTCTCCCTGAGTCACATGGGGATGCTCCCAGCTGAGGACTCGC
Source organism: Pachyramphus minor (assembly GCA_013397135.1). Lineage (NCBI taxonomy): Eukaryota > Metazoa > Chordata > Aves > Passeriformes > Tyrannidae > Pachyramphus > Pachyramphus minor. The sequence goes on along the minus strand of VYXB01007429.1, from coordinate 376,167 downwards.
CCTCCAGAGCAGCCCAGATGGGTTTTTGGGGGTCTGTGCTCTTGTTCTCACAGCAGCACTGGTGAGCACGTGGTGGGTTTATCCAGGGAAATAATCCTGCTGCAAATGTGTTGTATTCTTAGTTCATTTTTCAGTGGGTTACTTGGGCATGAATGGAATGGCTCAGGGCAGAGCCACCTCCTTTGGCAGGAGCCCAGGCCTTTGCAGGATGGTGTGACTGTACATTCCCAGCCTGAGAGACACTGCTGAGAAATATGGAAATACAGTAATTACAACCATTTCTGAGCAGCACATCTTTTAATTGAACAGTCTCAGGTCTTTGTCTCAAGAGGAACAAGTTACCTGTGAGACCTTCCAGTCTTATCTACAGCCAAAAAAAGGGTTACCTTGTCCCTTTCAACCCCAACATTTGGTTGAATTATTTATGAGTATAACAACAGTGCTGCTGTGGTTAATCTGGGAGAAGGGTCTTTGCTTTAGCCCCGATTTAAAAAAACAAACATGAGAATCGTGGGGAATTTACACGAGACAGGAAATACATCAACCAGTTATTAGAGTGGGGTTTGACTAAATATTTCAGTGTATACAGGAGAAACATTCTGCAATTACCTGAGGAAGGAGTTTTCTATTTTGTATTATAAACCTTTTGGTAGTTTATTCCCTTTCAATTATTAAGTTCTAAATTTTCCTGTTAGAAAACTCCTGGGTTTTTTTCTGTGTTACCCATTTTACAGCTGTGTTTGTTCTCCCCCCATTGCCCTGGGGGTTGACTGGGCTTTATACTGTGGAAATTCCACTGCCAAAACACAAAAACGTCTCTTGGAGGAAGCAATATTTGCTGGCAACACCATTTTCCAGGTGTCTGGATATTTGGGGATCAGGTTCTTTCTCCCAAAGACTTTTGAATTAATTTTTTTCGAGGAAGCAATGGATTTCTTTCTCTGTGGGGCTGGAAATTAGTAATCAGATGATTCCTGCTTTGATATGTGTTCAACATTACTCAGACAAAATCTTGATTACACTTTGGAACAAATGTACGAGGCTTCCTGCCAGTTGGTGCCCACGGGAACTGAACAACTGGGCAAAGCTAATTCAGGGCTCAGCATCTCTTGGCAAACATCTGGTGAGGAGCCCTTGGCATCCTGAGTGTTGTCTGAGCAAAAGGAGAGTGGATTCCAGCAGAACCTCTCCCTGCTGGCAGCTGGGGACCTGGATCCAGCAGGAATCCGGCAGCAGGAAGTATCAGGTGGTGTCCATGACTGGGCAAGGGATGCACAAGGAGTAAGGGTGGAAAAGCAGATTATTTTACTGAGGCCCTGGGATGGAGATATTCCAGCAGTGTGGGATTTTTTGGATGAACAAGCATCTTCTTAAAAAATTTCCTTATGGCTTTTTGAAACAAACCCTTGAAACTTCCTGGCAGCTCTTCTCCCTTCCTCGCAGTGTTTTGGGCAACTCAGCATTGTTCTGTGCTTTTCCAGAACTTTTTTTCAGTGTGGTGGGAAGATGAGTCAGCAGGTTGCAGAATACATTATTTTGGGAGAAAATGTTCTGTCTGGATATAGATGTGTGTGTGCCTTTACATGTGAATATTTTTGTGTATATTGGGGCAGCAGTGAGTGAAAGGTATTAATTTCTTCCATTAAAAGGCTGTGCTGAGGAATGTTCCATGTTATGCAATCCTTCCTTTTAGAACATAGGCAGGGATCTAAACCATCCACCCCTGGCTTTCTCAGAATCCCAGTTATGGGGGTTTTTTGGTATTTTCTTTTGCCCATTCTGGCACTTTCCCAGTCCCTGGTCTGGGAATTGTGGCTCTGGATGGGCTTTGTGCTGCTCCCAGCTCAGCCCTTGTGCAGAGGAGGCTCAGTTCTAATCCTGGCCTTGAAAACTGATCCTGTAACTTCATCTCTTTTATTATTGTAGTGTCTCTCAAAGGCTGTGTAACTACCACAGGAGAGAGCTGGGCAGCTACTGTTACCATTGCTACTGAATGTGTTTATCCTTTGGTCTTATTGTATTTAACTCCTAGTTCAGAGACATAAAATGATGGAAGAGCAGGGAGTGGGTAAATACCTTGTGGCAGCTGATAATCAGGATTTATAATTCTGTGTATCCTCAGAGCTGTGTTTTAAATTCCTGAGAAGTTCATTTTTCAGTCCATAAGGAAATGTTGACTGCCCCGTGGTTCCCTTATCTCCATGATTTCCAGTGCTGGCTTGGAAAAATCAGCGGTGGGTGCATGGATAGATATGAAAGAGAGATGGAAAACTTGCATTTCTGATTCTGGAGATTTGGCTCTTGGATTTCTTAGCTTGAGGTGACCAAGTTGATTCGTGGCAAACATGGAATGCAATGCTCCAGCAAGTCCTGAGGAGCCTTTTAACTCAGGGAAAAACCCAAATCCCCCTGGTTCATTGTTGACCAGTGTGCCAAAGGGGTGCCCAAGCCTTGCTGGCAGCTCCTGCTGCCACCCAGGATAAAGGGCTGCAACTCCAGGGGATGGCTGGGAACAGCTGCAAAAGATCTGGTGGGAAGAGGCACCCAGGGCATGAATGTGACATTTGTGCCATTCTGGGCCACTGCTGGTGTTGGTGACATTACTCTCTGGTGAGCTCTGTCTTCAATTCACATGTGTTATTTGGCTTAGTTAAGGAAAAATAGTCCAAAATATTTAATGGTATGGTGGTAAGGCCAAAGAAGAAGAGGGGGAGGCTTTAAGCAAAGACCCTTCCCCAACAGCTCAGCCTGGAAGGAGTTTTTGCAATTCAGATGTCGTGTTGGTTGGAGACTCCACGGGAGACTTGAAGTCATGTCACATGTTTTGTTCTTTAAAATATGTGCATTCAGCCTCAGAAAAATGAGGATTTCCACTGAATTAGGGAGCAGGAGACTCTTTTGGGTAGGACAGTGCTTTTCTAACAGTTTTGTTTTGCATGCCTGTTACTAAGAAATAGATGTTCATCAGGTGTCTGACTCTGACTGGGTCACTCTCTTCTCTGCTGGTGTTAAACCTCACGCTGTGCCCTGCTGAGGGTGGGCAGGAGGGAGCTGGGTGGTGTGTTAGATACTGGAGATTAGGAAAAACTTCTTTACTATGAGTGTGATGAGGCACTGGAATAGGTTGCCCAGAGAAGTTGTGAATGCCCCATCCCTGGAAGTGTCCAAGGCCATTTCTAGCAAAATCCATGCTAGAAATGAGCAGGTGCCTTGGGCAGCCATATATCCCACCTAAGAGCAAGGGTGACTGATAAAGAACCTCGAACATGTTGCAAGGATTGTAAATAAGCAAGAGTTGAAAAGCAGTGTGTTTTTCCAAAACAGACTCCTTTGCATTTACAGGGAATTGGGATCTTTTGGAGATGTTGTTTTATGCAAGTTTTATGAGGCTGCCCTGGAGTCAGCTCAGACATTCACCTGTGCACTGAGCCATGAGAACTTCTGGAATTGTGTTTATCTTCCATGTGATTCTGTGAACTGTTCTTGGTTCAAGGAGAAGTTTAATAAGAATTTGTCTTGTTGCCCGGGTTTGGCACAGTCACATAACATAGTAGTGTGTGTTCTCAAAACCACACCGTGTCTTCATGTTCCTAATGCTTAATTTCAGCTCCCTGATTGAGGTTGTTCATGGAAATTATGTAGTGAAGTGCCTGCTTTCTCCTCTAAATTGACAGTTGTGTGGGCTTGGGGAAAGCATTACTGTCACTGTTCTGGAAAACAACCCCCAAGCCTGTATCCTCATGCGACAGGAGATCTGAAAGTGAAAGTACTTCTTGATGCTTTCACTCACTGCTAATTGTTCAGCTTGCAAAACTGATAGTAATGGCTTTGAACTGATATTTGACAAATTACTGTTAAAATTGTCAGACTCCCCCCCCTCCCCCAGCTCTACTTTTTTCTTCTCTCTCTGAATTAGACTTTGGTGTTGAGTTACTGCTTTGCTGTAACCTTTAGGGTTGAGTGTGTGATTAACTTATCACTAATGGGAATTTTAAAAAAAAACTCTTAGGGATTTGGAGTATTATATGAATTAAGGATTTATTTTCTGGGGGTTTTTTAATGCTATTATGTACCAGCAGACTAAAGGCAGCATTTTTCTTCTCACTACTGGTTCAAGGAGAGCAAATATGCTCTAAAATGTTGGTATGTCTCCTCCAGGAGTGTTTTCCTTGGTGCTGAGGTGGCTGTCCCCAAAATCAGGAACTGAGAACCTCCCTTTGCCTTCTGCACATGTTTGTGTGCAGGGTGACACACTGCACACAGTGTTAACCCTCCCTGCCCAACCTGCACGTGGCAAATCCAGGTTTGCTCGTGATCCCAACTCCCTCCCATGTCCCTGCAGTGACTGTGTGGGATGTGCACGTTTAGAGTGGCCAGAATTCCTGAGGGTTTGATGTTTAAAGAGAAAGCCTGAAATAAAAATCTACAATCAAACTGAAAGGGAACAGTGTGGTGGGCTCAGAAAGTGACCTGATGGACGGGATGGTGTTTGACATACTCCACTCAGGAGTTTGTGGACGAGACCCTGTGCACCTCTGGGATGCAGAGAGTGGGATGGTCAGAGCAGGACTAACTCCAGGTGTTGCTGTGCATTTACTGCCTCTTGTTGGTTTTGCCACCCAGGATTCTTTTCCCTAAGTATCCACTTCTGGCCACTGTCAGAAGGTGAGGGACTGGGGGAGAGGTGACACAATTTAAAGGTCCCAGATGAGCTCCCATGCAGATGAGGTGGCACTGAGTCTGCAAAGCTCCCAAGATCCCACACTGATTCTCCCTGGGAAACCTTTTTCACCTCCACCAGCCGGCTGGATGTGTGTTCTCCCTGGATTTCAGATGGACAGGGATGGAGGTGAGGTGTCCCTGCACACACCAGGGCTGGTTTTGGGAAGGTGTGGTGTGTCTGTGTGCTCTGCATTCTTTAAACCCACGAGGTGACAGAAGTGCCTGGTGACCTGGAGGGCACAGCTCCGTCAGCACTTCCTTGGCTCCGTCAGCACTTCCTTGAGCTCAGCAAGGAAGAGGTGATGTTGGCTTCAGGGTCCTCCCTGATCAAGTGTGGGTGGAGATAATTCCTCCTCTGGGGCACCTGGTACCTGCTGCTGCACTGGGAGGAGGGAAAGGAACAACCAGCTCCCCCAAAAACTTGCCCTGAGTGTGTGTTCTTTTTAACTCCCTCTTTGGTGTGGCAGAGGCAGATCTTGCAGTAGTTGTGCCTGAAGACACTGCACTTTCTCAGAGGTGTTGTGTGCTGGCTGGACAACACATTTATGCATTTCTGCTGCTGAGTAAGGACACGTTTGCTGATGGTGTTGTGTGAGATTGCACTGTTTCTGTAACAAATGGGGAAAACAGCCCTGACCTCCCCGTGCCTTCATCCCTCTGATCCCACTGGGAAAGCTGGATCCCATCCCCAGTGCAGCATGTTTGGTGTGTGCTTGGCTTCCAAACTGGGAGCAATAAATTAAATGATAACCTCCTGCTGGCACAGTGGAGCCCTGAGCTGATTTGATGATCTCCTGCTTTGATGGATCCCTGGCAAAGGCTCAGTGCCTTGACAGTGAAAAACACAACTCCAGGACTGCAGCAGGTAATGGGGATGAATTTTAATGGGAATCTTTGTCTCTGAATAAAAGTTTTATAGAAGATTAAGTAACTCCTGGTGCTCCTTCTGGAGGCACACAGGAGTGTGCTGCTGCTTTTGGCTGCCAAAGCTTCCTTAATGTTTTCATGGTGTCCTAGTGATGAACTGACCTATGTGTTCCCCCTTCTGTATTTTGTATGTGCTGTAATTCAATTTGTGAAACTCGAGATGTAATGATTTCTTTATCCACCAGTGCTTTACACTGAAAGTTGTGATGTTTTTATATGGGGAGGGTCCAACTAACAGCCCTGGGTACCTGTCAGGGGAGGGTTCTTAGAGTAGTTTGAGTTAAAATCTGAAACTTGTGAGTTCCTGTCTCCTGGAAATACTCAGAGATTATTACCACCACCAGTTTTGATGACAGAAATACTCCTTTTACTTATCTGTTTACTTTTAAAATTGATTAATATTTAGTGCTTCAAGCAAAGGACCAGAATGAAAAAAAAAAAATCAATTCTTTCCTCATGTCTGTCATTCAGGTGTCATAAAACTAATTCTAGTTATATTATCATAAAAACAAACTGGAGATACTGTATTTGCATTTTGAATAGTGATTCTGACAATGCATTTATTGGGTTAATACCTTTCACAAAAGGTCTTCAGATTAATTCACTTTGCAGTTAAAGAATTGGTCCTGAAAATCTCAAGTGAGATCTGAGAACTTCTTTGCTCATCTCCACAAGTAATGAAGGTTTTACCATGAGAGCTTAGAACATTCTGGTGGTTTTTGCAGGTGGCCAAACTCTACATGGAGAAACCTGATGTGCTGAAATTCATGGAATCAGTACTTTACCTTCTGTGAGAGCCTTTGGAATCTCTTGACTGGTGTTTGAGCAAGGACCCCAACAATAATTTACACTTTCAAGCAACAAAATGCTTATTTTTAGTGAATGCCAAGGTTGAAATGGGCAATTTATTTTAAAAAAGAAAGCTTTATCCAGACAAACATGAGACTAAAGGGCTGTTTTAAATGCTACATTTTCTGTTAGTGAAGCAGCAGCATGAGGAGTGTTTTGTTCCATCACACCAGCACTGCCTGCTCCAAGTCATGTGCTCCAGCATCCCTGTGTTGTCTCCAAGGCCAGAAACCCCCTTGTGCTTGAGAGAAAAACTGAACAGTTGTTTTCTTCAAATCACAGCAAGAAAAGCCTCGTTTCATCCTGGTTCTGTGTCTCTGGGTTTTTATTTTTCCAAGTGGACAAAGCTGCCTTCCTCAGTAATCCCTAAAATGGCAGCAAGTTCCTTCTCAAAACTTGTAAATAATGATAAAGGTGTGAGTTCTAAGGTAAAATATGTGTCTCCAGCACTCGTTGTGCTGGAATTTCTTGTAGGAGAGTCAGAGGTGCTCGACTTTGCTTCAGTTTTTATCCTGTGATCACAGGGTAAGGAGAGCTGCTTGAGCTCAGTCCTGGGAAGGACACACTTCACTTGGACTTCAGGCGGGGGTTTGTTCCTTCACTGGGAGCATTTGAGGGGCAAAAATAATCCAGTGATTAATCTTTCAGGTTTGCTTTTTTTATTTTAATTTCAAAAATATGTCTCTTTCTTAACACTTGATCTTTAAAGCAGAGTCTGTAAGTCAGACTGACTTGGATGTTCCTGTGAGCCCTGCTTATCTACACAGGGGAATTTCTCCTCATGGGTTTCCAGGATAATTTTTACAGGTATAAAGCCTGGTATTATTCTGTCTTTCAGTGGAGTTTGGGGTTTATTTATCATTGTTCATGGAGAATCAGCCTGACCAGCACTTCACTGGGTGTCCCTTTGTACAACGTGAAGTTAATGTTGTATAAAGTTATAAATAGAAATAGTTTTCTTGATTATTGCTGAAATTTGGATTAATTTTTTAATGGGAAGTAGTTTAAGCTCCGAGGAAGTAGATTCTCTCCCTCAGGTTTTTCATCCTAGCAACACTGAATTCCCTGGGAATGTTGCATTAAATGTAGCGAAGCAAAACTGGTAGTTGCTGTTAAATATTTACTCTTGCAGCAAGTTATTGTTGCGGTTGGAAGTTTGAAGTTGTCATATTGGAGTGAAGTGTTTCCATAGGAACAGAAGTTACTGAAATCTTCCTGGGAAACTGAACTTGTGACTCTAGTTCCAAATTTAACTACTGTTAAAAGTTTTGTACTTCTGTTGTGTATGGGTTAATGATGTTAAAGCTGGGTTTCCAGCAGATGTGCCCTTAAACAGAAGGAAAAATAAAATCTTTGGGCAAAAGAATTCCATTTTTCCAGTGACTGTGTTTTTAATGAGTTTGTGTTTGGCTGTGCTTGATGACTTTTTACTAAATAAGAAGCTCCTGAATGAATGAATTATTAGTTCTGTAGTTCTGTGGAAATCAGTAGATAAAATGTTTACCACACTCTGTAGGAAATCACAACACAACCTTGAGAACACACAACTAAAAATAGCCTGGAGTGCTGTGCTGGGATTCAGGAGCTCAGCTCGGAAATGCAGAGTCATTAAGGCAGTTCTGGAGGGAATGAAACTCCACGTGGGTTTGGACAGAACTTCAGGGATGGGGAAATTGGGTATCATGTGTTTGTCATTGCTTTATCTGGAGTAAAATACTGTTTACTTAAATCAGAGTTGCAATAACACGTCTCATGGTGGTGTGGGGTCCTAAAATGACATATTTAGGTGCAAAAATGTGGTGGATTTAATATGTGAGCTCAGTGCTCCACTGCTCATCCTCCAGCACTGCTGGGTGAGCTCAGCTGAGTAACCACACTGTCCTTTGTCTCTGGGGCAGGACGAATTTGGAAGCCCTTCAGAAGAAGCTGGAGGAGCTGGAGCTGGATGAGCAGCAGCGCAAGCGCCTCGAAGCCTTCCTCACCCAGAAACAGAAGGTGGGGGAGCTGAAGGATGATGACTTCGAGAAGATCAGCGAGCTGGGAGCAGGGAATGGTGGTGTGGTCTTCAAAGTGTCCCACAAACCTTCTGGGCTCATCATGGCAAGAAAGGTGAGAGCCTCAAAACCAGCGGCTTGGGGACGGTGTTTGTTAAGGAGGCTCTGAAATACAGGGGCTTTAGTTAGGGAAATAAGTGGTGTTGACACACAGAAATGACTATTTAGTGCCACCTTTCAGAGAATTTGATGTGTTTCCAAAAGTAGGAAAGGTTGCACTTCCTTTTCTTACCGAAATTTCCCAGTTTTTCAGGAGTAGTGTCCCATGAAAGTCATGAAAGGATGGGCATTTGTCCTTCTTGCCCCTCTTCCCTCTTTTCCTCCTCCTCTCCCTTCCCTCCCCTCTGCCCCTTCTTCCCCTCTTCTCCCCTCTCTTCTCTCTTCCCTGGCTTAGAAGACCTAAAAGAGGTTACTGGAAATTATAAATTAGGGGAAAAGTGACAATGTTCTGTATTCTGGGCAGTAGGTTTAGAGGAATGGAAAAGCTATCACCTGTCTTAAGAGCTTCCTTCACAGGCACAGACCAGAAACGGGCCTCTGGATGATGCTGGAGTAAAAGACAACTCAAAAAAATGGGAATGAGGGGATGCACTGGAGTTCAGGGACATCTCCTTTGTGCAGTTCCATCGTGGGTGCAGGTTTTGTGCAGGGACTCGTCCTTGTGGTGGGAATATTTTTCAGTGCCTCAGCCTTGTGCTTTACAACCTGCAGCAGTTGTGACCTGTTCCATAGGAGAATTGAGAGTTTAATTTTTTTTTTTTTGCAGCTGAAATAGCTGGGTGTTTTAATTCCCATTTGGTTTATGTGAGGAGCTTTCACTTCCCCTCAGTATCTCTGGGAACAGAATGCAGTGCAAAGGATAAAGCACAGGTCACACTCATCCCAGGTCCCATTGTTATGCTGCACTGAGAACTTCCTTTTTTTTAATAGAGAAATTTAAGATTTCAAGTGTTTCTTAAGAGGGATACACTGCTGACTTTAAGAATAAACCATCCTCAGGACACACTTTGAAGAGAAGCAAAGGAAAAAGCCCAATTCTGAGGTGTGAGAATTACAAAATATACAAGTCACTGAGGTTTTCTTGAACTAAATCAATTTAATTGATTTTTTTTTTTCCACCTACCGTGGGTTTAACAGGAAATTTTGCCCGAATTCATTAATATTTGATGGAACTGGTTGCTGAATTGCAGTTCTCTTTGATACATTAACTAAAATTTTCTTTCTGTAATGGCTCTAAATCTTTCATAAAAGAAATATACTTCTTGTATTGTGTGAGGTGAACAGTCTGGTGGAACAGAGTGTTGAGGAGCCTTTAATTGCGGGTTCAGCCCCTTCTTTCCACTAATGCTTTGCAAACACCTGTACAGACATTTCTCAGCTGCTTCTGAGTCCTGGCATCTTTGACACATTTCCTTAGGGAAATGTGCTGGAACAAAAAGAGGTTCTGGTGGAGAAGTATTTTGGGAAAAGAAGGTGGAATTCTTGCCTTTTCATGGGTGCTGGTGTTACAACTTCGTTGTGGCAGACTGTGGTTTGGAAAAGAAGGTGAAATTCCTGCATTTTTGTGGGTGCTCGTGTTTCAACTTCGCTGTGGGGGGGTTGTAGTGCCAGTAAAAAAAGCAAGGATGGGTGATTTTACGGTTACATTGTAGAGTGATTCCAGTGGGAAGGGGCCTCTGGAGGTCATGGAATCCAACCTCAGGGTGGGAGGTGCTGAAAAGCTCTCTGGAGAACCTCGGGGAGGGCGCTTTGCCCCTGTGCCGGTGATAACCAGGAGTGGGTTGTTTCCCAGTTAATCCACCTGGAAATCAAGCCAGCCATCAGGAACCAGATCATCCGGGAGCTGCAGGTCCTGCACGAGTGCAACTCCCCCTACATCGTGGGCTTCTACGGGGCCTTCTACAGCGATGGGGAGATCAGCATCTGCATGGAGCACATGGTGAGTCTCCATTAGAGCCTTTAGTGCGGGTCCTTGGGTGCAATCTGTGGTCTCCTTTTGGACAAAAGGTTGGGTGAGGTTTTCTGTTGGCTCCTTTTGTAGGTATCTTTTGGTTTTTGCCTCAGAAATGAGTGGGGAGCTGGGTAATTAGCAGCCTGTTAGTGCAAGAACCCGAGTGTCACAGCACTGAGGGGACTGAGGTGCTTGAGGGGGACCTTTCTGCTCGAGTAAAGAATGAATTCCGTGGTTTGGGTTTACTCTGCAAAGCTGAGCTTGGGATCACTGGCATTTGTTTTACCCCGTTCTCCAGTCCCTGCTCATATGTAGGGGTCGAAGCTGTACAGGTGTAGCCTCCCAAGGCTTCTCCTTTATCCATGTTTTTCTGTGTTTCAAAATACTTACCCAATTCTGCTACTTAAACACATGTTCTGGTTTGGGCTCAGGTTGGTTTTTTGTGCAGAATGGACCAGATAACTTCTAGTTTTTTCTTCTTTAGATGAATCCATATTGCTAGGATTTGCTTTATCCCCTTCTCCAGTCCCTAGCTCTTCTCTGGAAGTTGAAGCTGTACAAGTGTAGCCTCCCAATGGCTTCTCCTTTATCTCTGGTCTTCCTGCTTTGTTTTATTTCAAAATATTTACCCAATTCTGCTACTTAAACACTTGTTCTGATTTGGATTCAGGCTGTTTTTTGTGGGGAATGGACCAGATAACTTCTAGTTTTTTCTTACTGAGATAAATCCACATTTTGTCCCTTCTTTTTTTTTTTTAAGTTCCACAGAAAATGCAAACACAAAGAATAGTGAACAAGCCCAGAAGGATCTTACACAACTTTTTTTTTTTTGAATGCCAAAAAAATATTTTTAACTGTGCTTCATTTTAATACAAAGTACACATTCTTCTCGACATCTGTTTGCCTTTCTCCAGCCATATGGAGCCAAACATGAAAAGTAAATTCTCTGTAATTAAAGGACTGGCAGATCTGTTGCCTCACTTGCTCTGTAGAGCTTTTAAACAACATATAAAACACAACACGTCTGCAGACCTTTTTGGGTTTTTTTCCCCCTTGAAAAAAAAACAAACCTGTTTCTTTCGGGGGGGGGCTGTACTTTTTTTGTGTGGAAAGTACATGTGATTGTTTTAATGCTTCTGTGGCCTCTCAGAATTTTTAGCAGGAATCGATGGTTGCTTAGGAACGAGCGCTCACGATCCAGTTCTGAAGCGTGCGAGAGCTAAGGGAAGGTGTGCATCCCCCAAAACACAGATCCCTGCTGGGAACTGGGAAGAATCAGGCTTTCAGAATTGTGGAGAATGCTGAAAACCAGGAAAATAGACGTTAAAACTGGCTGGGCAGTGGTTTGGAATATTTGGAATACGCAAAGTGTCACAGATGGGCATGTCTGCCCTTGCTCAAAGAGCACATGAACAAGAAGAGAGGGAGAAAGAAAAGGCCTCAAGAAATCAATTTATTTCTCCATGAGAAAATTAACAGGAGTGGTCAGTGTTTGCAGATTCCAGGGAAAGATATATCTGACAGGGAATGTGATATATCTGGCAGTAAATATCTTTTCAGCTCAAGAGCAGGCAGCGTGAAATCTGGTGGGTCAGGGCTGGATCTAAGTCAGGCTGGAGACAAGATTTTACACGTAGAACAGTTGATCACCAAGTTCTAAAATAGAAAGGTAGGGTGTTTAAATTGTAGTCTTAATGATGCCATTAAGCTCAGTGCGGATCATTGGGTGGAAGTTTTTGGCCTCCTTTTGGGGAGAAGATGGGATGAAAATCTCCATTGTCTCACTTTTGCAGTATCTCTCAGTTGTCACCACTCAGAAACCTTATTTTTAGCAGCGGGTTACAAAACAGAAGTAGGGATGTGAACAAAAAGTTGGAGGTGGAACAGGCATGGAACTTGAGTGTTTGATATTTTTAGGTACCTAAATTCAAGATCAATGCCCGACTTTGCTCAGCAGCAGGGATTTAACAGGCAAAAGGAGTGGAGGCTGCTCCTCAAAGACAGGTTCAGTTTTGTTCAGCCTTGTCTGGTCCTCAGGGAGAGGGAAAAAGGTGTGGGGTTTTTTTCTGTACAAAATCCTTGTTAATACACCAATGTCTCAGCAGAGACAGCTGTCCAGAACTTCAGCTTGGTTTTACAAGACATTTATATAGATATTTTTTTCTGCTGGTGTATTTTTAATCAAGTGTGGAGTGTGTGGGTGTGTTTTTTGACAAAAATACATGATCAAATAAGTATTTATAAACTTCCCTTCTCATAGGAGTTTGAGCTCTCAGTCCTCTAATAATAAAACTTCACATTCCAGCTTTTCTGCTTCACATGTTTTAATGGTGGTGAGAACTCCAAAGGATAGGAAAAGGCAGAAGGCCTTTAAAACCCAGCTGGGTTTTTATCTTGAGTACTGGGAGTTATCCAGTGCTGATCCAGACAAGAGGATGTTGTTTCTGATTTCTTCTTTGGTCGTGCATTCTCTGCTCTGGAGAGTCTAGACCTTCTGCACAACCCTATTGTTGAATCAGTTGCTAAAAATAAATAGCATTTTTTTCCCCCCAGTTTTCCTTCTGCAAAGCTCTTGGCAACAGTGGGATATATTTGCCTTTGCTGGGGGGGTGTGTGCAGTCAGTTTAGGATGTTGAATAAACAAGGCCATCACTTACTATGGAACTTTAAAACCGTTTATTCCAGTTTTGGTTCTTTCTGTGCCAGACCAAGTTGACAGAGTCACCCTGCACATGCAGAACTTAGAGGCCAAGGGTGTAGGATCTCAGGATTTTCAGGAAGAGAGCTCTGTTTTTCCCAGGGTCATGAATTCTCATCCCCATGAATCAGAATCCCTAAAATCTTCTCTCTCTCTTGTGGAGGGGGAGAGAGCTACGGGAATCTGTCGAATTCCTGCTGCTGGGTTTGGAGCTGTTCGTGGACAGAGAGACCCAAACCACGGAAATGCTCCATGGAAGAGCATTGTGTGCAGTGTTTATTTGAGGGGATGTTGTTAGTGGCCAAGTGTTTGTTTAAAATAAACACAAAACTGGCTGATTCCTCCTGGGGGGAGCGATTGATGGGTGTCAGATGTGAACTGTGTTAAATCAAACGCCAAGAGCTTCTTTCTTTGAGCATATTTAGGCTTTGGTCTCCAGTCCTGTTTTAAAGTGTTTGAGAGTAATTTAATCGAAGCTTGACCAGTCAAATATTTATCCTCAGGATGGTGGCTCCTTGGATCAAGTCCTGAAAAAGGCTGGGAGGATTCCTGAGCAGATCCTGGGCAAAGTCAGCATTGCGGTGAGTGTGTGCATCGACCCCAAAAGCTGGGATGGGGGGCTCTGTTCTCCCATCCACACCAGGGCACCTCTTCAGGATGAGGGAGAGGGGAGTATTCCCACATTTTGAAGCGTGTTGCTTTCTTTTAAGAGGCATCTTTGTACCTGTCATTGTTTGGTAGCTCAGGGCATTGGGAAGATGAACATGGGGTTTGCTTTGGGAATGATTCTCTTGGGTTTGCTTTGACTCTCTGCTTTTGGATCAGCTGCTGCTTCTGGGTAAGAACTGAATTAACACTTCCTTAACAAATGTGGAATATTACCTTTTCATACCTGTTCTGCAACAAGCTCTGTATCAAAAACTTCCAGGAAGGGGCTGGTTGGCTGTTTTTGCAGTCTGAGCTGGAGGCACAAATTAAAACTCAATGTTGATTTGCAGTGATTACTTTTTGGGGTTTCTGTTAAGTTGCATTCAGTTGGAATTCTTATAGAGACAAAGCATACAATCAGCTCTTCCGCTTCCTAAATTAAATTCTTTTATTTTATTTGTCTTTAGGTAATAAAAGGACTCACATATCTGAGAGAAAAGCATAAAATAATGCACAGAGGTGAGATAAAAGTTGACATTGTAGCTTTTCTTGAATATATTCTTTTTTTATTCAAGATAAATTACCTTTTTGTTTTGTGATTGGTTCTTTATAGTTCCATATGACTTTGGTTCAAGGGGTTTTTCTTGGGTAGTGCAAGGAAAACTTTTTGTTTTAAGTCCAGGTCTCTTACCATGACTGTTGTGTCTTACTGCAGTTTCTCTGGGCTCATAATCTGCTCCTATTTTATATGTGCACACAGAATTTCTGTCTGGGTTTGAAACTGCTTCCCTGTTTCCCCCAGCTGTCTTACACTCACAGGCTGTTTAAAGACATCTGTCCTGCAGAATTGCATCTTTTTTATACTTTTAAACTATTTTAAAAGTGCAGTGAAGCTCTGTGAAAGGGGAGTGTTGCTTCTCCTGGGTCTTTAGTCACTTTAAAATTGATTTATTGGATTATTTTCTGCTTACAGTTGCCCCTTATTAAAATCCAGCTCTTTCATTAATCTGTTGGATGTTCCATTAAAGAAAAACGACACTTGGGAAGGCAATAAATGCATTATTGGTGCTGTGGGTGTCAGTGGAAGGCTGGAGATGGAGCAGTTTGTGTTTGTGCTCATATGTACAGACCCACCAGCTGCTGGGGGAGAGTTGGACCATCTGAGATGGATCCTCAGAGCATAAAAATATCTTCAGCAGACATTAATGTGTCTGGGTTTACATTTGTTGCCCAGCCCAAAAGGAGTAATTAACACTCCTGCCTCGTACAAGCTGTTGTGGGATCACCTGACACTGTGTTTGTTACACATTCCTGGTTTGAAAAAAAATCCCAAACAATCCAATATAGCTCTGGCCTGGAGCAAGGAGGCTGGAGGTGGACTCTGCAAAGATTTCTGATGGAAGTTGTAAAGTCATTTGTCTGTTCAGAGCACGAGGGAGACTCCTGGGAAAGAGGCCATCATATTTTAGGGAATGCTGGCAGAGTTACTGCTGTGCCTCGTGGTTCTCACTTCAGCCACAGCAGTGCTTTGTTACTGTGTTGCTTGGGTTTTTGGGGCTTGTTTGGTTGTTGTTGCTCAGCAGAGACAGTAATTATTGTTTATTTATTCCTAACCAGTTTTACAGTCCCTAAATCTGATAAATCCAAAACGAAGCCCTCCTGGGCTTGTTGAAGTGCAGCTTAACCTCACAGTGTTTGCTCCATCAGAGGTTACACTTCAGGTTCATGGGCCAGCATTCTACATTTCTTCCACTGTGACTGGCTTGAGTGTGCCCTGCAGTGTAACATTCCATGTTCCAATGGTGATTTTTGTTTTTTCAGCTCAGTTTTCTGCCTCTGATCTGTCCTCCACTGTGTCTGCTCCCAACTGCCCTTTCTGCAGTACTTGGAGCCCCCCACATATAAGTTGTAGTGCAGGTGAAGCTTTTTCTGGCAGTTCCACTTTTCCAAACTGCCTCTTCCTTGAATCCCAACTTAAAAAAAAAAAATAAAATAGTGCTGGCTAAAGCACTTTCCTCCTGCTCTGTGTCAGCATTATTTTGGTGACCCAGCTCTAATAATTGCAGGTTCCTGTGCTTTGCTTTCTGCAGCTTTGCCACAGCACTGCACTGACAGGGTGTGAACAGCATCTCTCAGGGGCTGTTTGTTCTCACTCCTCCACCCCTGGGGAAAAACGTGTGACTTGGTGGGCTTGGTGTAGTAAGATTTGTGTTGTGGGGAGAGTGGGTTGCTTAAAAATGAGGAGACATCCCCATGAAACATGAGAGCACAAAAAATCTGCTCTTAAATCCAAAGAGAGCAAGGCTTGGGAGAGCTCGTTTTCAGGGAGGAATTCATCCCATTATTATGTTTTGGTGTGTGGAAATTTTGCAAGTTTGTAATATTGAGCTTCAGCTGCTTCCACCACAGGTGTGCCCTGGAGTAACTGTGAGGAAAAGTGTTCAGTGGTGATTGCAGGCAGCTCAAGGATGGAGTTATGGGGCTTATTGGAGCAGGAATGGAAAATATAGTCCTTTTATTGGGTGTTAGTTCATGTGGATGCCCTGCTTTGTGTTCTGCTCTGTGAACAGACACGGTGGAAATCACAAACCCTCTGAAAGCCAAACTGGGGGGACACAAAGGCCCAGAGAGGAGTGACTGTGCTGGGTATTCTCATATCATCTCCTGTTCTGTTAAATGAAGACATTTACAGTCCTGGCTGGAGTGAAATCCTCTCTGGAAATTCCCTTTTTGCATAGAAACTGCTTTGTGAGGCTTCTGAAGCCCAGGGTGGGAGGTGCCACACAGCAGGGAGGTGTCAAGGGGTCAGTTCACAGTATTCTCCTGAGATCCTACCTTGGGACGTGGAAATTCATTGGAGGATCCCAGTAATGTGCTGCAAGACACCTGGCTGGTGTGTGTCCTCAGTGTCTCACTGCTCAGGGACTGGCACACAGTGAATTCTTGCCTGGTGGTGCTGTGATAATGCCCAGGGCACCTTTCAGAGCTGGGTTTGTGCCTGTGGGGGAGAGCAGAGGGGACAAACCTCTTCCAAGAGACATCTCCAGACATTCTGGAAATTTCTTTGTGTTAAGTACCTCCCTTTTCAGTGCCATGTATCCCTCCCTCTGGACTGGTGAAGGAATTCTCTAGAATTCTCTTCCTGGCTTGTCTAGGGTGATAGATAAAATTTCTTTAATTTTCTTTAGAAACTTAAATACTTACATAACACACTTCATGTTCCTTTTGTCATTCTCTTCCAAGTCCCAGCACAGATTTTGCAGGATGCCTTGGCATTCCCGTTCTTCTGGCAATACAAATCTCTGGTTTCCAGAGAAACTGCTCAAGTGCTCAGAGGCTCCTTGGAGTTAAAATAGCAGAGGTGCTACATTTAGAGGGGTGGGAAGGCAGCAGCCTCCCAAACATCACGCTGCTCCCACTGCCTGAGGAGAATGGGAATACTCCAGGGAAGTGAAGCTCTGTGCAGAATTCCAGGGAGGAGACACACTTGGCTGTGCTGCTGTGAGAGGGGCAGTGTGGCTTTACCACCCGGAGAAACACTGAGGGTCAAAGTGAAGCCATCACGTTCCAGGTGGATTCTAAACCACCTAAAGATGCTTAAAAATAGAATGTTGTTTGGGTCACTGGCAGGGGAGTGCTAATGATCTTTTTTTGTCACCTAATTATGAAGTATTAATGAACTCTGGAGATTAAAGGGAGGATTTACCTCTTTGTTCTGAGCTGAACCTGTGCACTGAGAAGCAGCACAAATCTGGGATTTGTCCGGGCTCTGCTGTGCTTCCAGAGTATTTTGTAAACATTTTGCACCTTGTTTTTGCTTTAGGTGCAGATTCCTGTGCAGCTGGGAATCTCTAGAACTCTGCTGCCTCCTTCCCTGCACCATCTGCTTGGGCTGTGTGTTTGTGTCTGGGTTTTTTTTCTTTTCTTGTTTTTCCCTCCTGCTGGAATTTAACTGGAAGGTGAAGCTGCTGGACTTGCTCCCTGTCCTGGAGCTGAGCTGGTGCATCCCCAGACCCTAACAGGACACATCCCAGTGTGCCTGCACAGCTTCAGTTCCCTGGGACCAGAAAATGGAGCCACACTTTCCAAAAGTTCCAACTCTTCAAACTTTGTGTTGTTCCTTGAAAGGAGACTGGGGGGAGAAACAGCTGCAATGGAGTTTTGTCCCCATTTCCAATCCCTGTGGATCCTGTTCAGTGGGGCAGAACCTCCTGCACAGAGACCTTTCTCCAGTGGTGAGGGGTCACATTCGTGTCCTGTTTCCAGGGCCATCCCACTGACACCACAAAGGAAGGTCAGAAAAGCAAATAAAAACCTGCTGCACACTCTGGATTTCTGGACCTGCTCAAAAGGGAAATTATATTATCTATAATTCCTTTTCTTTCCTGTAGCACTACTTTGCCACTGTGGGCTGTTGGTTGCCTCTTTTGATCATGTGTTGGTAATGACCAGCTAAGCAGTGAGATACATTAAAAAACCTTCTTGCAGCTATAAAAGAAACACTAAACACTTGTTCCCTGTACCTTGGCATTCACACAGAGCTGTTATTAGTTGCTTGGCTACCAGTGACCCTTATTAAATTTCCATTTAGAAAAAAAGTGATGAAGTCAAAGTCATGAGGGGGTTTTATCGCAGGAAAAACTCAAAGGATTTTAAATACACATTTGCAATAGTAGGATAATTAATTTTTTAGAGCTGTAAAAAAACCAACACCCCAAAACCCCCAAAACCAACCAAACCAGCAAACAAACAACCAGCACCACCCCAAAAACCCCAAACAAACCCAAAGCCAGAACACACTCCAGGGAGTGTTTTGCTGTAGGATGATTTGTGCTCGTGTAGATATGAAGAAATAGTGTGGCTGCTGTAGTTCATTGACCTTTGTAAATCAAATATGTGAGGCCTCTTTATTGATCATTTCCAGGCAAAAGAGCATCCTTCAAGAGGAGTTATGCTGTCATACACTTATTTATCTCAGAGGCGATGATTTGTCTGCAAAGGGGATGTAGATGCCCAAAGCTAAGGTGTAAAAGCCAGGAAACGGGGTGAAATCAAAAAACTGATAATCTTTATGTGAATTCAAATATTTTTGTTTATCTGTAGTTAGAGAGTCTGGGAGGGAACCAAATCTCTTCTCTGATTATTCCCAGAGAAGGGACAGAATTGTGTCATAGAAGGGAAACAAAGGGAGACACAGAATTCTCTCCTCTCGTGTCACTTTTATTGTGAAATTCCCATTTTATCCCTTACAAATATAAATCATCCATTTGTTGTTTGTTTTTTGTTTTGTTTTTTTTCTTTCCAGATGTTAAACCCTCTAACATTTTGGTAAACTCTAGAGGTGAAATCAAGCTCTGTGACTTTGGTGTCAGTGGACAGCTGATAGATTCCATGGCAAACTCCTTTGTGGGCACTCGCTCCTACATGTCCGTAAGTGCAGATTTTACAGCTCTGAGTGTGTTGTGGTGGAGTTATCAAACTTCTGGAGATCAAATGAGATCCCAGCCATTGCTGCTGTTCATAGTTCAGCACTTCCTGCCTTCCAGGAGTATTCCAGTTTCACATCAGACTGTGTGTGTGTGTGTGGGGAGAACTGTTGTGAGAAAAGCCACGAGCTTGGAATATTTATAACCCTCCAAGAGAGATGCCACTGTGTCTGCATTCCAGAATCCAATTGCTTGATGCACTTGGGGTTTGTGTAGGTGCATCTCCAAGAAAAGCACCACGTTTGTGGCTTGTTTTCCTTAGGGAATGTGGTTCTCTTTCCACCCCAGTGTTTTGCTGGGCTCACTTGTGGAGGGAAGGTGCAGCCTGAGCAGTGCTGCTGGTGGGGCTGCTCCCAGATCCCAGCGTGGCTGCAGCAGCAGGAGAAATCCTGGCAGTTCCTGGTGTGGACAAGGCCATGGGGGCTCATCTGGGACTGTTTCTGTGTTCCTGGGGAGGAGGAACACCTTGGAGCTGAGCTCTGTGCATGGTGAGAGAGGCACAGCTGGTGGAAATCCCAGCTCTGTGGTTTCACACACACCTTGCTCAGCTCACGAGGAACTCGGGCGGCTGCTCAGAGATTTGGCTGCAGGGTTTGGACTGTGTGGGTTTGGCCTTCAAGGAGAAAAGAGCAATGTGCTGGCTCTGTGCAGCAGGGGACCTGCATTTCAGCAGCAACAGCATTGTCTTTTTGTCACTTAATACTGGTGACATACTTGAAACCAAACTGGGGTTTGTGTTCTCGTGTGCGTCTGGGGCTGCTGCTAATGAGCAAAAACCAATTTGCAGCTCCATTCCATTCTACTGGACCTCCCTTTTCCTTTTAGTGGAAGGAATGAGAGCCAGGTGCTCTCTGCCTTCAGATTTCTTCGATTTATTGTTTTTACAGGCTGAGGTTTAGCTTTGCTCTCTGGCCTCACGTCACAGCCCAAGCCACGAGGGTGATTTTGCTTTCATAATGTCTGAAGTACCTTTTTTTTCAGCAGCTCCCTTTCCATATTTTTGTCCATATGGAATTGTTCCCTGCCAAACATCCTTTTCTGCCATCTGGAGGTGTGTTCAATCAGCAGTGTTTAACTTGAGCAAATGTCTAGATTTTAATTGGGGTTTTTTTATAACTACTACTCTCCTGCTTTTTCTCATCCACTCACTTCTTCCTTTACACTGATGTTTTATGAAAACCTTTGGGTTTGGGCATCAACTCTGGTGTCCAGTTGTGTAGTTTATCCAGGTGCCTTTGGAACTGACTGAGGTGGGACACTGGAGAAAGCTCAACTATGATCTAATTTAACATAAATCACCTACCATGGCACAGGGAGGAGACTTCCCAGTAATGCTGCATTCCCACATTCCATGGGAGTAAGGCTCCAATTACATATGGATTTTTCCAAAATGTGCAAACAGTCAGACAAGAACCTGCACCATTTCCATAAAACACAAGTTTGGTTTTTAAAACAGAGAACAAAAAAGCAAAGTGAACATTTTCTTTGAGCAAAAATGGATCCAAGGGGGACACAGAGCAGCTTCTCAGGGAAAGCAGGTGAATCTTGAGCTGCCCATCCCAGTTTGCTGTCTTGCTGTTCAGTAGTGCCATCATCATTAATAGCTGCAACATTGATACTGTGCCAAAGAGATAAAACAGCAGCATAATTGCATGATTTCTGAACAGTCCCAAGGTTGCAGAGGTGGTGTGTAAAGTTTGTGGGACTCCTGGACACCCAGATGAGAGATTTAAAGGAAAATGCCAGTGAGTCACTCATTGGAGCATGTCACACTAATAACCTGGGGTTTCATCCTTGACTTTAGGTATTTTATTGCAGGATTCAGTTTTTAATTTCTCGTTTCAATGTTCTCCCTCCTCCCCCTCCCTTTTTTTTTACAGCCAGAAAGACTCC
Organism: Pachyramphus minor; assembly: GCA_013397135.1. Classification (NCBI taxonomy): domain Eukaryota; kingdom Metazoa; phylum Chordata; class Aves; order Passeriformes; family Tyrannidae; genus Pachyramphus; species Pachyramphus minor. The sequence continues at coordinate 354,939 of VYXB01007429.1, read as the reverse complement.
AGGGAACTCACTATTCCGTGCAGTCGGATATCTGGAGCATGGGGTTGTCACTGGTAGAAATGGCTATTGGCAGGTACCCAATTCCCCCTCCTGACTCCAAGGAGCTGGAATTAATGTTTGGCTGCCCCGTGGAGGGGGATTCTCCTGTCACAGAGACCTCCCCCAGGCAAAGAGCCCCAGGCCGACCGATGAGCTGTGAGTTGAATTCTGCCCCAACGCCCTTCCCTGTTCCCTTGAAGGGGTTTTTTAGCTGGTGTTGGTCTGCACAGCGTGGCCTTAAACTTTGTAAAAACCAGCGTTGGATTGGGCAACCTGGCTCAGCCTCTTGTGAGGTGTCTGAGAGTTGGGGAGCAGAGATCCTTTTGGTCCTGGTGCTTGTGGACAGCCCAGTTACTCAGATCCCAGTCTGCTCTGGTCCCTCTCCGAGATGCAGTGCTGATCCAAGTGCAGCAGGACAATTCCCAGGGGAGTTTATGCTTTGGATCAGACCTAAAACAGTATCCTCTTGCCTGGAACTATTACCCAGTTGCTGTTGCCCCTCTTTTTTCCTGTAAACCTACTGGGTGCCCTGTAACAGCAGTGCATGACTTGGGCTTCCTGAAGCCCCCCTACCACAGAAGGAGACTAAAACTGTGCTTTTCCACTTCTCCAATTCCTTCTCAGCCTATGGACCAGACAGCAGACCCCCCATGGCAATCTTTGAACTCCTTGATTACATCGTCAACGAGGTAATTTATGCACTTCTAAATTTGATCTTGTAAAGTTTTAAAGCATCCCAGAATTTGAGGGGACGTGGGGTCAGGGCTGTTTAATTTGTTTTAGTTTTATGGCCAGCCTGATTCACAAAAATATCTTTCAAATAGCTGAGCTCCAAGGCTTGTTAGAGGTGGATATTTGAGGATTGATTGTGTGTTTCCAGTGTTTTCACAAGTTCTACTGAAGCTCACGTCACTCCACTGCTTGTGTTGTTCAAAAAAAAAGTCATGCTCATGTCAGCTGTGGTTTGTAAGAGCTGGATGATAATTGTTGCAGGTGAAGGAATTATTGGAAGTGTGTCCAGCACACCTATTTAAAAGGCACAGTTGGTGTCTGGGTCCCTGCTCTGCTTGTGCTGCTGGCCATGGACCAACAAATTGCTTCTGTAACTTGTCTGCTTGCACAGTTGTCTCCCATTACAGAGCTGTTTGCATGTTATAGAACACTTTAATATGCCAGCACCAACTGCTGCAATAGAGGGAGCACTGAATTACTGGAGCTGCTGTGCCCTGCTCCTGGAGCATCCCTGAGGGCTCACTTTGAGCTGAAAAGCTGCAGCAGTTGAGAATTTGGCAAGATTATCTCCTGCCACCTCTGATTTAGCACAATCAGTCTTCAGCAAGAGCTGCTCCCTCCACCACAGTCTGTGCACCAGGGAGTACCTGAGAGCAGGTCACACCTCTGCTCTGTGGGTACAGCCCACTGTAAGAGTTTACAGGACCCACAGAAGAAAAACTTAACCCTGGCCCTGTAGCAGATGTCCTGGAGAACAAGGCAACAACAGGCAGGTTCTGTAGTCCCTCTTCTTCATGTAGCAGAATTCTTTTGGAATTCAGAGCCTGAACAAATTCATTCCCTGGAACAGAATATTTAGATCCAGATGATTGTGGAACTAATGAGGTGCAGGACATTTTTGCCTTAGTAGTGTGGAGAAGGACACTGTGCTAATTCCTGCCCTGAGCCTCCTTCAGGGGTGTGTGCAGGGCAAACAAACCCACCCAAACCCACCCCACACCTCAGAAACTGCTCTGATTTATTGCTGAAACCTCAGAATTCCTGCAGCTGGGAGTGATAACCCGAGTCAGGCAGGGCTCAGATGTAGAACATGGAGTTATGCTGAATGACTACTGATTTTAAACATTCATTTGTTTATTTATTCATTTGTAGCCACCTCCAAAACTGCCCAATGGTGTTTTTGGTTCTGAATTTCAAGATTTTGTTAACAAATGGTGAGTATTTTCTCTCTAGCTGGGTGGCAAAGGGACACCCTGGGGGTCAGCCCTGCTGCCTTTTGGAATCAGTCCCCTGGCAACCACTGTCCCTGCTCTAGGCCGTGGCAAATGTGAGGTCACTGCAAGTAGCACAATCCTCTTGGTGTGTTAATTTGTGCCCAAAGCTCATTTTACAGCTGGACAGCACAGAGAACCCCAAAGCTGAGAGGTGTTCCCCTCTTTCACACTGGATTTCTGCTGCTCTGTGCCCCTGAGATCAGCACTTTGTCAGCACTGAGGGCCCCCCCAGCCCCTAAAAAGGATCTGGGGGTAGCTGGCAGCTGGTCCTGCAGGGGCTGTGCCATGGGATGCAGGAGTCTTGCAGGCTCCAGGTGTTTTCCTTTCCCAGAGTGTCACTGCCCCAACACCTTTATCACAGCAGCCTCTTCAGCTTTCCAGTGACACCAGTATATCCACTGCTGGAGGAGGCAGCTCATCACACTTTGGAACCAGTTTCCAAAAGGAAGAGCAGTGTATTTCCAGTTTCCAAAAGGAAGAACAACAATGCCACAGCCCTACCTGATGCTGAGCTTGAAAAGACTTGGGTAAAAAAACTTGAGGAATGAAGTGGTTCTCTTGTTTTTGTTTAAATGGGAATTTATCTCTCCAGCTTGGCTGTATATACTCCTCCTCCACTGAACACTGTCCCAGCTGAGGGTTCCATCCCTCAGTCTGTACCTTGGGAACCCACAGAAGGGAATTCCAGCCCCAAATCTGTGTTTGGGGGTCACTATAATGCTTTTATCTACAGTCATCAGAGCAAAACACACCCAGCACGATACAACTCCATCTTTGTTTTAGAAGGTGACAGTGTGTAACTTGTGCAACACTTTGTGTTTTCCCAGTTTAATTAAAAATCCTGCTGAGAGAGCCGACCTGAAGCAGCTGATGGTGAGTGAATGTTCTTAAATGTGAATTAAGAGCACCCTTCCCTGCAGGTTCCACACACTCCTGGCACAGGGGGAGTCCAAAACAGGTGGGGTTTGGAGTCTGCCTTTTGATAACCACAGTGAGTCTTAGGACTTTAATCAGAAGAGTTCTCTCTTGGATTTATTAGTCATTAGTGATGACAAAAGAACAAAATCCCTCATAGTATATGAATACATTAAATACATTAAATACATTTCTGTTGTTTGTTATGAAACACAAAACTTCTCTTTGCCAGCTTTGTCTTGCAAAATCTGTAGAACCAGACACAAACAAGTCCTGCATTTGTTCACATGAAGTGACCACATGAGTCTCAGTGAATCTTTTCATGGGTTTAAGTGCAATGCCAGGACTTCAGCTGTACTGCAGAAAATCAAATTCTCCCTGCCCTGTGGTGCAAGATGCAAACAGCCTCTGTTACAAAAAGCCTCTCAGAGCACAGGCAGACATTTTCCAGGGTATTATCTCAAGTGGCTGAGTCACATCCTTATCATGTAGAGTGGTGTGAGTGCTCTGCAGCGGGCTCAGCGTGGGCAGGATTCCTCTGGACTAGTTTGCCATGTGCACGTTTCATGTGCTGGTTGTTCCTGTATCCTGTAGAAAAGGATTACAGAAGGCAGGTTAGAGGTTGATATTCCTCTGGAATAGTTGGCCATGTGTACATTTATGTGCTGGTTGTTTCTGTATCCTACAGAAAAGCTCTCCTGTCACTCCATGTGCTCCGCCAGGTTTTATTACGTAGCTTGATGACTGCAAGGGGATTTATTGGATTTCTTGTGTTTTGGGGGGTTATTATGGAGCAGACTAAGTGCCCAACTAACCTGCTGTTCTCCTGTGCTCAGATCCACGCTTTCATTAAGAGATCTGAAGCAGAGGAGGTGGATTTTGCGGGGTGGCTTTGCTCCACCATCGGCCTTAACCAGCCCAGCACCCCCACACACGCCGCCGGAGTCTGAGCTGGGGCAGCAGCTCCTGGGCTGTCCCTGGGGACAGAGATGCTACTCCAGTGCCACCCCCTCAGCTTGTACCTGTTCAAACATGTATTTCACCTCTTAAGGAAGAATGTCTCGATAGCATGTGCCAAATGGTTTTCAACTTTGTCATAAACTAATTGGTATCGTTTCGGGTCCCGTTCGTTCACTGACCAAACTGTGAGCTGTGTGAGTTCAGTGCTTGCTGATTTTAGGTGATTATGGATATTCTTTCTTAATGAAAATATCACTGGGGGGAGGGGGTTTGCCCCCACACCCCCCCCAGCTTGTTTGAACTTTCTCAAGACTCTTTGTAAATCGTTGGTACTTCAATCATGCTTTACCTGGTCTCCCCCTGCAGAACGGGATAGGGATGCTCCCAAACTGTCTGTCGAGCTTTGCTGCTGCCCAACTGTACTGAAAGTTAGGCCTGAGGGTTCCAATTGTGCTCTTGTTCAGAGATCCTCTCTCTTTCCAGGTGAAGAAGGCAAGAGCTCTGCATTTCTTGGAATGTACAGGGCAATATTCTAATTGTAGACTTGTTCATATTTCTATATTTATTTTTCGAACATATCATCCTCCTTGGGTTTAGTGATGTTTGTCTTTCTAATTAATTTTTAAAAGTTAGTTCTTGGAAATGTCCTATGGAATCAAGACAATGATCCAAGCACTTTGCTTTCTTTTAACCTAAAGATTCATGACAACTGTGTTTAGTGTCTAAAATGTATGAAGATCCTCTATTGTTTTATTCTCTCAGATGTTTAGCAATGGGTTCTCTTAATAAATATATTATCAAGTAACCTCTTGAAGCTTTCTTTTTAAGACTCAAAAAACTTAACCAGGGCTTTAATCTGCTCTTTGCACTTCACAGTGATCTCCTGATCAGGAAATTCTTTCCCAAAAGGAATCCCCAGCAGGCTGGACATGAACTTCCACATGGCCAAGAGTATTGAATATCAAAGGGACAGAACACCCCTCAGCCCAGCAGAGCAGGAACTGACTCATTGAGTCCCTCCAGCCTGTCCTGGCAGGAATGGGGCTGTTGGAGCAGTGACAGCTGGGCAGTGTGTAAATGAAACCCTTCCCTGAGCTCTGCACATGGGTTGCACACACAGCTCCACTGGGACCCTGCTGCTGTTTGGTAAAAGAAATGTGCAGTGTGGGAGCAGCACATTTTTAGGGATTTCACTCCCACTTCACATGTTGCCCCCCACCCCCAGACAGCAATAATTTGGACACTGCAGGCACAGGTGTATGGAAGGACAGCAGGGAAAGAACTTTATTGCAACATGCACCAGAAGTGGTCTGTTTAAACCCAAAAGCAGGCAAGGGGCTCATTCACAAAAGGCATCAGGAATTATATCCATGGGAACTGTTCTGCACCATGCTGGGCACAAATAACACTGTTCAACAGTCCAAATCACCCTCTGGAGCAGAAATGTGCCAAGAAAGGCCAGGCTGCCCACTGAGCTCCTCCCAAACCAGCTCTGCTCACACAGACCTGCAGGGAATTATTTGACACTCTATGACATTTTCAGCTCAGACTTTTGGGGCTTTTTACCAGTCAGTCTTGGGAAAGCTTTGCTAAATGTTCTGCACTCCCTAAAACATCTGGGATCCTCAAAATCCAATTAGCTGAGTACAGGATAAAGCTACATTTACATCCCAGCATTCAGTTTCTATTGGTACAAACCAAATAAAAGCCAAATCAACAATCTCTCCTTGAACAGTGGCAGGAACTCAGTGGAGGCTGAGTGGTGTGTTCCAGACCCTTCTCTAAGTACAGAAATTGTGGAGGGGGCTTCACATCACTTTCCATTTATAAGTAAGCTCTTAAAACTGCCCCTTGAAGATCACAGGAAAGCAGGTGGCACTGCCCTGATTTCTGAGGTTACCGTGAGAGAAAAAGTAAATAACACCAATTTAAGAGTATTAGTTCCTTAAAACAAGCACCAATTTCTACTGTACAATTTGTGGACCAGTAAAAGGCTCCTTGGCTGCTACTCTGAAGAGCAGGAAGTAGAAGGAACTTCACTGGACAGACTGACAGTACTGAAGAGCACCAGTGGGGACAGAGGGACCTCAGTGCTGCGCTCACAGTTTGGTTGGTGGTGCTGGACCTGCACTCCCAGAGCACTGGGAGTAACTCCAGTTTTCCATGGAGCTGAAAACACAGCAGCTGAGAGCTGGAGACAACCCTGGACACATCTTTTCTCACCATGTATCTAAAATTCCCAGTTTAGGCAAGTGAGGTTGTAATATAATCACTGGCTGAGCACCTGATTGTGTTTGTCAGCATCAGGAAGTGAGAGCAGGTGAGTTATTGCTTTTAGTGTCCCTGTTAAATTAGCCTGGCTGATTAATTACCTCTCCCTTCCACATCCAAGCATGTTGTAAAAGCTACAGTAGGTTTTCAGTGTGGAATGGATTGTGCTACATATTTCTGCAGCAGACTTTCATTCTCTTAACATCTGAGTCAAGATGTGCCCAGCTTGTGACATTGGAGTGCTCAGTGTCACTGCCCTGGACTCTGCCTCATGTATCACATCGTTCATATCCACACACAGCACAACATGGAAACCAGTTGGTGAATTTTAAATGAATGCAGAAGAAATTCCTGAGTCTGTATCAAAGACCATCTCTGATTTTTTCCCTCTCAAGAATCAGATTCTTCCTCCTCTTCCTCCTCCTCCTCCTGCTGGTCCTGAAGGCTGAGGTGTAGCTCGGTTTGGTTGATGGCAGCCTCGTTGTCCATCTGCCCAAGAGTCTGGTACAAGAAAAGAGCTGATTATCAACCCCCAAATCACTTCTCAAATCAGCATTAAGGGTGTGCAGTGCCAGTGTTAATTAGAGCTCTCAGAGCTGCTGGCTGAGAGCCCTTCACAGCACTTGGTCCTGGAGAAGTTTCACCTGGTCCAGGCTGACCATGGGTTTGGTGAAAAGCTCAGAGGGAATCTGTGCCTCCATCCCACCATCAATGGCTACACCAGAGTCACAGTTCAGAGCATTAGACATAATTAATAAACAGTGAACTGAACCTACACCAAAGTGGTGCTTCCCAACCCCCTGGAAACAGGGGTGGGAAAAGGTGAAACCCTTGAAACACAAACCAGCACCAGACCAGGCATTTTACAGCTGAGCTTTGCAGTGACAGACAAGGTCAACATGAGGAACGTGAAAGCCCCCAGCCACAGCCCTGGGGGCAGTGGGGCCCTCCCCAGCCCCGGTGCTGCCCCCCTCACCTGCTGAGTGTCCCCTGCCAGGGCTGAGGAGGGGACAGGGACGTTCTCCTCGCTGGATCTGATCATGGACTGCAGCGCCAGCTCCTCCACCTGGGAACAGGGAGCAGCACAACCCTGAGCATCCCTTGGATTCTATTAGAACATTAAACGTGCAAACCCAGCAGCCACCCCGGGGGGATTTCACACTCCACAACATTTCTGGCTCAGACTCTTGGGGTTTTTTACCTGTCAGTCTTGGAAAAGCTTTGTTTCTTTCTACACTGCTGTTCTAAACTCCTTCATTACTGTGCCCAGAGTTCTCAAAACCCAGTTAGTCTTTAGTTCAGCTACCCCAGACTCCCCATCCCTTCTCTGTGCAACAGCCAGGAAGCCAAATCATACACTCACCATTCCATCTACCTCTTGCATCCTACACCCCCCCAGTTCCATTTACCCCCCGGAGATGCACCCTACACACCACACACGTACCACACACCTCGGAGCGGTAAATGTGGGTGTATCCTCTCGGAGCAGCAGTAGGCGGATCCCGCTTTCACCTGGGGCACTGAGGGGATTTACTGGTGCCCTTTCACGCGGTTTAACCTGCGCGGGGACCATCCTGCCGCTCCCTCCCGGCCCGGCCCGGGGACAGCGGGCCCGCACTGCGGGGCAGGCCCGACCCTGCCGCCCCCATCCCGCTCCCCATCCCCCTGCCCGCGGTCCCCTGGCGCCCCGCGCACCCGCAGCCTGCGGAGCTGGTCGTGCAGCGCCGCTTTGACCCGCAGCAGCGTCTCCTCCTCCCTGCGCAGCTCCTGCAGCCGGCTCAGCATCGTCCGCCCGCGCCGCCCGCGCCGCGCCCCACAGCGCCCCCTGCGCCGGGGAGGAGGCACCGCAGCCCGCCCCCCGTGACGTCACACCGCTCCGTGACGTCACGGCGTAACGACACCTGCGCGGGCGGTGCTGCCCCCCCGCGGCCGCCGCTGCTCCCCCCACCCCTGCGGCACCGGGCCCTGCACCCGCACCGGGCCCAGCGCCACCGCCCCTCTGCCCTCAAGAGTTCCAGCTCTTGCTCAGACACCCACAACGGCACCATTCGCTCTGTTCCAACTGCATTTATTAGTTGCCAGTCCCGGGCACAGCCCCTGCAGGGCCCCAGGGCAGCCCCCGCTGTGCTCACGCTTCAGCCTTGGCCTTGCCCGTGGGCTTGGCTGGCTTCGGCCTCTTGGCTGCAGGCTCTGCCTTGGGCGCAGGCGGGGCCTTGGCTGCCAGCTTGGCCTTGGCCTTGGCTTTCTTCTCTTCCTTGAGTTTGTGCTGAAAAGGACAGAGAGATGATCAGTGTGACAGCCCAACACCAACCCATGTGTGCCTGTCCCGCTCCCCTCACTCACGTTCTGGGCGTGCCTCAGGATGGTGTTGCGGCGCATGGTCTTGGCGTAGGGGTTCAACTTGATCATGATCCTCAGGTTCTTCAGCGGGTTCTTCTTCAGGACCCTGCGCTGAATCTTCTTCCTGAAAAGCACAGACAAAGCACAGACATGTAGTGTCACCTCATTTTGCAATGGCAGCTCTGATAAATTCTCCCTGAAATTTGGGCAGCCTAAATTCCTGATGTTTATACCCAGAAATTAAGAAATCCCAGCCCTATGACAGCCCAGTGCAGACTTCTGACCCCAAAACAAGACCTCACTTTAGCAATGACTAGAGAAACCACACATCACATTCATTAGACAAAAACACTTACTTTGGAGCACGCAGGGCCTTCTGGATCTCTTGGCTTCTCATGATTCTCCCGATATCTGTATTGGTCATCTTGTGCATTGGCAGGCTGTGAAACGAACATTTGAGTGTGAGTGGATGATGAAACCACAGCTAATTGCTGAGAACAGGCACTCAGGAAGATGTCCCAGTGTCCCTTTTCCCCCCACCCCCGTGGGCTGCTCTCCCAGCCTGTGGGAGAGGCTGCACTCACTTGTAGTCGCTCTTGAGCGTGGCTGCCTTGCGCCAGGTGCCGTACAGGTCGTCCAGCTTGCGGAACGCGCTCTCTGTCCAGATGCAGAACCGCCCCACGTGGCCGCCGGGAGCCAGTCGCAGCAGGTTCAGCTTGTTCACGTTCAGGAGAGTGATTCCTGAAGCAAACCAGGCAGAGAAACGCCTTTAACTTGTGATTCAATCCAGAGGACACAGAAACATTGTGGCTTTTCGGCTTTGACATTACAGAGCCACACACATATATGGATGAAAATATATTATTCAATTAATAGTAATCACTCTTTCTCCAGATACAAATTTGACAAGCTTATTTTTAACTGCCCCAAACACAGTTCAGGGGCAGAGAAGAGCTGTGACATTTGTCACAAACACCCTCAGTATCACCAGAACAGGTTGTTACAAAGAGCATTATCAGCCAGCGGGTCAGAACTTCCACACCATCATGTGTTTCAGAAACACGGACCAATGAAGTGGAATCTCATCATCCCGGGCAGTCTCTCCTGCCAGAAGAGCAGGGGTGCCCCAGTCACCTGGGATGTTCCGGAAGGCCCTGATGATGCCGTTGTCCTCGTTGTAGATGATGCAGGGGCCCCTGCGCTGGATGCGCCGGCGGTTCCTCATCTTGCCCTTCCCGGCCCTCATGCGCTGGGAGGCATAAACCTGGGAAAGGGGAAACATGTGAGCATCCCAAGAGCCCAAATCCCACCAGGAACACCCCACCCCAAAGGGCTTCAGTCAGAACGTCACCATCATCACTGTGTATCTGCAACACGGACCAGTGAGGAGTTCATCACTCTTTGGGGTCAAAGACACAACTACTTGGGATTCCCTCTGTAGGGCTGAATGGTCTGCTCTTGGAAACACACCTTACCAACTCACCTTTTTGATGTCATTCCAAGCTTTAAGCTTCTTAAGGAGCAGAACAGCTTCCTTGGTTTTCTTGTAACCCTCCACTTTGTCCTCGACAACGAGAGGAAGTTCTGGAATCTCCTCAATGCGGTGACCTAACAAGAGATTGTGTTACCACTGATCTTGGCTGGACCCACGTGTCAAAGTTATTGCCTTGTGTATTCACCAATGATACAACATGATAAACTGGAAATTAAATTTTGCATTCAGCACAGCTCTGGTGGCCTGGAACAGGAGGAGGTTCATCCAGAGAGTGATGACAATGTGATCCCCCCAANTTGCATTCAGCACAGCTCTGGTGGAGGTTCATCCAGAGAGTAATGACAATGTGATCCCCCCAGAGTCAGAGATGCTGAACTCCAGGCACCAATCAGAACTTCCACACCATCATGTGTTTCAGAAACACGGACCAATGAAGTGGAACCTCATCATTTCAGCAAAACAAATCTTGGTTATTATTAAGGGAAATTTATTCCTAGGATATTAATGTACTTGATTCTGACCTAAGATGTTTAACCTACTCATTTTTAAGCTTGATGCTCCATGTGGGGTGCAACTTGGCACTGCTGTTCAATGAAACTAATGATTTAATATTCAGGTACAGTAACCACAGCAGTGAAGTTTCAGTGGAGTCTCACAAGTCTGCCTCAGACAGGACCTGCTGTACCTGAGTATTAACCAAACCTTTACATCCATGCACAGAAAGCCACTGCCATGAGGTGCAAAATTCCTTTGGAGTCATCACACAGTACCCAACAGTGGCTCAGGAGCAGAATGCCCACCTTTGGACATGACCAGAGCTGGCAGGGCAGATGCAGCCAGGGCAGAGCAGATGGCATAACGCTTCTGGGTGATGTTCACCCTGCGGTGCCAGCGCCGCCAGGTCTTGGTGGGAGCGAACATGCGGCCGCCTCGGCACATCTGAGATGGAGTTAAGAACAACCCTTTGGAATATTCGCTTCCCAAAGTGACTCTTCAGGGCTTGCTCAGCGTTACTGGGTCGTCAGCCACCCGTGCCAGGACACTGACAGCAGGCAACTGTCCCTGAGCACAGGGTAAGACGCAAATTACGACATCACGGCAAGACAGGATGGATCAGGTGGTTCAGAGGGAATCACTGGGGGATTCCCGCTCACTTTTAGATACTCAGCAGTAACTTTTCAGCAGGCTGAGTTCAGCACCCCTGCTGGAAGCACAGCCATGAAGGATACATTGCCAAAGGCCCCCTGGCCCGAGCGGTGAGTGCCACCCCCTCGAACGCGAGGGATCCGAGCAACGGCCCTGCCAGTGCCCCAGGACTCGGCGCTGGTCTGGTGACCTGCAACAGAGAGAGGGGCATTCAGAGTGACAGCAGTGACCCTCCCAAAGCCAGGGAGCTGCCCAACCCCAGGCACCAATCAGAACTTCCACACCATCATGTGTTTCAGAAACACGGACCAATGAAGTGGAATCTCATCATTTCAGCACAACCACCTGGACCAGATAAGCTGATTCTTAGCATATTAATGTACTTGCTGCTGACCTGAGATGTTTAACACTTATTTTAAAGCTTGTAGGTTTAACTTGGCACTGCTGTTCCTGGTGAGTTAAAAAAAGAACCTTAGAAATGTCAGGTAGTGGAAGGATTTCAGGAAAATTTATTCCAAGGTCGAGAACACCAGACTTAACAAGGAGAATCTTAATGGTGCTTTGAACACCAGGCCTGAGAAAGACTCACCCCTCTGCTCCTCCTTGGTCTTTACCATCACACAATTTAAAATCAGAATAATAATGATGTTAATAATCAGAACAGCCACTGTGCTTTCTACGCAGAATCCCACTAAAAGTGCTTCTCTAATTCCAATTCCCAGTTGTTAGACACCAGATCAGATATTATTGGGTCAGAACCACCTTGGTTGAACCCCAGAGTGCTGGTGTGTCACAGATACCACCTGGAGGGGTGGGCCAGAGGGACCAGAGCAGATAAAACCAAGGGCACATGTTTGCCTTTTGTCACAGCCCTGCCACTGGACTTGTAAGAGCTGCTGTTCTACAAGGCTTTGGTGGCAGCTACATCATCTGTCTCTCCTTCTCTCTTCTTGCTTCCTCTGCTTCTCTTTCTTTGCTCCTTTCTTGATGCTTGGGGTGGTTTGGAGCTGCAGGGATCAGACCCTGATTTAAGTGTTGTGGAACGGCTTGGATTTTGCCTTAAGTGTTGTGGATTTACAAGATTTTGCTTCACGTGTTGTGTTTAACAGTATACACCAAGTCAGTACTGTGGAACATTTTGTCCAGCTCGTGTGATGTCCTTTTGAACCTTGGCCAAGCCCCGCTACTTGCTGCCCTGAATTAATAAAGAAGCCCCTCGGGAACAAGCCCGTGGCTGCTTCTCTTGACCCCATTGAGGTATTAAGGACCCCAAATGCATGAAGCAGAACTCCTGGCCAAGCAGTGGGCCAGCAGCTGCCCGGGTGCAGCAGGGGTACCTGCGAGCTCGCTGACGGCGTAGGGCTGCCGGTTGTTCTTGCGCAGGTTGGTGTGCACGAAGTTCACCACGTCGGGGCGGATCGGGGCCTTGAACACCGCGGGAAGGGTCACGTTCTTCCCCGAGGCCTCCCCCTTCTCCGAGTACACCGAGATCAGCGGCCGAGCACAAGCCTGGGGAGGGGGAGCTCTTAGCACAGGGACAGGGAGTTGCTGAATTCCCGGCTCGCCGAGCCCTCGGGATTGCTCAGAACTCGGGAGTCGTCACCCGGCAGTGCCAGCGCACTGACAGCAGGCAACTGTCACTGAGCACTGGGTAGGACGCAAATTACGTCATCACAGCAATATTCCCTCTCCAAATGGGGCTGGGGAACTCCCCAGCACGATCCACAGCCAGAAAATACACCCCAGGTTTCAAATTTAAGAGATTCCCCAGGAATCTGGGCAGATCACCCCAGTACTGAATCTCTGTGCTCCTTGATAAACATCTTCTGAACTACTTCTCATCTGCAGTCAGAAAGCCCATGGGAAAACCCACATGTGGTTATTTAGATAATTTATTAATATCAGCATTATTTGGGTTTCAAATTTCATTGATTTCCAAGGAATTTAAGCAGAACTACTCTAAGATCGAATCCCTGCACATTTCAATAAACACCATCTTAACTACTTCTCTAAACTACTTCCCACCTGCTGTTAAAGAGCCCGTAGAAAACCCACCTGTGTTGATTTAGAAAAATAGCTATTTAGATAATTCATTTATTAACATTATTTAGATTATGTTTAATGGCTGAAATGCTGTAACCAACTTCTCCAACACAATGCAGACCCTCACAATGACTGCAGGCCATCAAATGGTCAGAATGAGTTTTTTGTGAAGTCTGGACTCCCTGAAACATTCCTGGTGTTTTAAAGTTTGCAAAGTGAAGATTTAAACTGCCCTCAGCAACAGCTGCCTGAAAAAAGAGGCTGAGAGGATGCCCCAAAAACAGACTGCCAGTGTGAACAGCACCCTTTAAAAAGGACTCTTATAGCATTATACTGTATTATTCACTCCCTTTCCCATCCAAAATTCGTTTTGGAGGTATTCAAAATATTAAAAATCTCAAAATTAACCAGCTTGTAGCAATGAAAGCGCTGTCTGTGCATATGACACTGGTTGAGGCTCTGGCCCTGCTGGGGTGCAGAGAGCCCAACACAAACATCAAACCTGACCGGGGTGAAGGAACCCGAGCACAACCTGAACTGTTACTGGCAGGAAAAGCTGTTCATCTGCAAACTGCTTCCACACCAAGGCCTCCCAAAGCCTGTTTTGCAATAACACACATTAAAAAAAAAAGTTAAAAAACCACAAATGGGGCGTTTAGAGAAGCGGTTCTTTTTCACTCTACCTGGGCCCAAACGCTCCCGTGGGGCTTGTTTTGCTTTAGACCAATACGTGAGGTAACTAAAAGGCCCTGCCAGGTGGCGATGGGGGCCCAAACCCCGCTCTGCCCTAAAAAAGGGGGACTCTAGGCCACCATGCCGAGCTCCGGCCCAGCCCGGTCCCTCACGGTCCCCACGCGGCCGCTGACGGGCCCNGCCCCGCCCGGAAAAGGAAGGACGGCTCACCGCCCCTTAGTTATGGCTTATGTCGCTCCGCGCCGCGCGCGCCGCTTCGGAAGCGCCGGCCGGTCGACTCCCGACCCAGCCCCAACCCCAGGCGGGATCCCGTCCAGTCCCCAATCTCTCCGGTCCCGCCGNGGCGGCCGCGCTCCCCACGCCGCCAGCGCGGCCCAAGCGCTGCCCACGGCGCGGCCCTGCCCGCCGGGCCCGGCTCTCCCTGCCCAGCCCCACTGCCAGCCCAGCTCCCCCCGGCCTCCCGCGCTCCCCGTTCCCGGCTCCCCCGTCCCGGCGCTCCCTCACCATGGCGGCGGACTCTTTTCCGGCGGAGGGATCCGGCGTGGTGCCCCGCCCTCCCCTCACAGCGCTCGCGTGGCTGCGGCGCGCGGGACGTTCGGTTGTGGCGGCGATGGCGGAGCGGCGGCGAAGGGCGGCGAGCGCGCTGGGCGGGCTCCTGCGGCGGTGGGGACCGCGGTCGTTCCCGGGGCTGGGCGGGCTTCTCCTCCTCTGGGGATCGGGGATATTCCCGGAGCTATTCCCAGACTGTGCGGACTCTTATTCCCGTGGGGATCGGGGTCATTCCCGGGGATCTCCGCGCTGAGGGGCCGCTCCGCTGAGGGATTTGTGGCCCCGGCGGAGCCTCCGGTTGTGGCAGTGTTTAGTGTGTGGGTAATTTGCTGTTCAGTTAACAATGCCGAGGGGGAAAGGTCATGTAAGTCAATGTTTTCTTTCAGAATATGTGAAGAGGGAAGGGATAATATCCCTGAACATCCATATCTCTACGAGGTAAAATCACAGAATGCTTGCTTTAATAGCTGTATTAAACTTGGGATTTTTGTAAGTTTGATAATAGTTCGAAAATAATATCAGGTAGTTATTTAAATATATAGTAATATTAAAAACGAGACTAGATATAAAGAATCAAGCAATGCATCTCTGTATGGGAAAGCTTAAGTAAAAAGTGATATTCTTTCATTCTTGAGACATAATTGATTTTTTTTTAATGTCTCCACACAGTGTTTAGAGCTCTCATGAGACATTCGAAGAAGCAACTGATTAATATTTAATGTTACTTTAAAGGAGTATTCTCCATCTCAAGGATATCTGGTGACAGGAGTTGATACTTCAATGTTCCCTCACAGTTCATTTTGTCTGAATTTTGGTTATAGAACCAAATTTCAGTCTCCTAGAATCAGCTTGTTGGAATTTAGATTTTTTTATGCTTAGTTGAAAGTTGTTGCATTTTCACAGTTGATTTGATTCCACCCATGGCATTACCTGTGTTCTCCTCAGGTAAAAAAGACTGGAATTCTTGAATGGATGTGATAGGGTTGGAAATCAGGCCGTGGAATTAGTTAATTTTGCAGTTTCTGGTATAAAAAATTGCTGGGGTGCAGCACCCCTATGTAGTATATTAAAAAGTTTTCATTATTACTTTCCAGACTGATGTGGAGATCTGTTTGCTTGGTGGCAATTGCAAAAGTCCCGTTGAAAGATTTTGGAGTGGGAGCAGCACAATGTATATTTTGCAGAAAGCAGTAAGTTTGCACGTCAGTTGTTGGTTTTTTTAAATGTAATCCAGGCTTTTGAATTCCCATCAAATATTTGCACTCACTTGGCAAATTTTTGATCTACCTGCACGTTTCTGTTAAAGACACACAATGAAGAGAGCGACTCCATGGAAGAATCAAAACCAGAGGAGGCTCTTTCTTGCTCTTTCTCACCAAAGGAGAGCCCTGGACCAGCAGCTCTTTCTGTGGGAAGAGCAAAGTAAGTCTCAAAGGTTTCCCTGTCCTGTTAATGTTGTTTTCTTTTGCAGCTTCTGTCCCTCTTGCTCATATTCAGAACCTCTAGTGTTTTCAATCCCCAAAATAAAATTGCTCATGAGTTTATGAGGAGATTTTACCATTTCCTGTCCCGAAAAGTTGTCTCCTCTGGTTCAAAGTTTTTAACAAAGTAGCTCAGATCAAGTTACTGGAAAAGCACTTGTGAGCTGTGCCACAGGGTTTGTGGGATTCACTGGGTGTGGGAGACCAAAAAAAGCTGACTAAGACTTCAATACTTGTGTTTTTGCTAAAGCTTCTGTTAAAAAAAGCTTAAAAATCTGACTGAGGTCCTTGGTGTTATTAAAACACCAACTCATGATGCCAAAATGGGGTTTACCTAATTAATATATTTTAACGAGCCTAAGATGTAAAATTCAATATGATTTTAGATTCTTCAATTTAAATTAATATACTGATTATATTTTTAAGTATGGTGTCTTAGGCTTTTTCCTTTGTGACTTTGTTGTGCTACCCCTAAAAAGAGGGTTATAATCCTGTATTCTTGTTGTAAAATGATTTGACTCTGCTAACAAATGATAGAGAGGAGTCAAGTTTTAATAAGAGACAGATTTAGGGTATTTACTGGCATCTGATTTTCCTCCTGTTCCCATTTTTAGGCAGTTGGTTTCCTTATATGCAATGGTGCAAAATCCAAACATGACCCACTTGGGGATAAGTGACCCGGTGGTGCTTCCTCCCCTCTGGATCAGGTGTGATGGTTCTGATCCTGAACACACCTGTTGGATTGGAGCTGAGCCTCTCAGAGCTGGAAAGAAAACCACAGGGATCAATATTTACATGGTGTCATGTGAGGGTAAGGTTTTATGTTGCACATAAAATTAAACCAGGCTTAAAAATGTGGGAATTGTGATGTGACAGCGCTGTCTTTGCTCTTTGTGTGATGTTGGCTTGGGAATGCTCTATATTCCTCGTTTTTAAAAAACAAAAGGGGATTGAAAAAAGAGAGAAAAGATGTTTTAACCAGTGCTGTGTGGGGAAAAGAGCTTTTTAATAGAATTAATGCAGCTGTGTCTGTGCAGTCTGACTCACACTAAACACTTCTGTGTTCACACCAGTTCTTATCAACAGGACAAATGGAAGGGGAATCCCTGTTTTCTAAAGGATACCAGGAGTCATTCTTGACCAAATGGAGAGTTTGAGAATCAAGTGTCAAACTTCAGTTGTGTCAAATGTTTTTTTTGATTCTCACTTTTTTTCCTTTCCCAGGTCCTACAGCTGATAAAACCTGTTTTGCAAACCTGGAAGAGCTCAAAATGGAACATAAAAGAAGACATCATTCATCTGCTGTAGGTTTTCACACTCTGTTAAATTTCAGTTTAAAAAGCCTTGTTTTGGGATTTATGATGCTGGTTTGGAGAAG
This sequence comes from Pachyramphus minor, assembly GCA_013397135.1. Lineage (NCBI taxonomy): Eukaryota > Metazoa > Chordata > Aves > Passeriformes > Tyrannidae > Pachyramphus > Pachyramphus minor. The sequence goes on along the minus strand of VYXB01007429.1, from coordinate 337,623 downwards.
CTTTGTAGATTCTACATAGAAGCTCACATTAGTATAATTCTGTAGTACAACAGTCTGTCCTGAGGTAACATTTGTAATGCTTTAGTCTGATATTAACCCTTTTTTGTGTGTTTGTGAAATTACTTTGCCTGCACACAAAACAATCAGTGTGGTGGGTTTGTTGTTCTTATTTTTAAATCTGTTCGTTCTCAGGTGACAACAAAAGGATTTGCTCAGTATGAACTGATCCAAGTAGCTGCAATAGAGGACACCATTGTAGAATCTGGAAGCAATATCTATGTTGATATTACATGGAATATTGTTGATAAGATCCTGGAGACTCCCCCACTGATTTCAGCTGCCACTCTGGTGAGTCCAGCTGGGAAAACAAACCCAAGCTCTTTGCCCAACTTACATCATGAGCAGTGTAAAGGATAGAGAATATAACAACAAAACCTGTTCATAATCTAAACTGTAAGTGATGCTGACGTGCATTTCACTAAGGACAGTTTTAGCATTGATAGTTTGGAACTGACTTAAACTTGTGGAACTTCCAGAACATTGCCCTGGAGCCTGGGGATCCCAGGAGTCCTGTGCACCAGGTGTATCGGGAGCTGCAGCTTCTCCTGGTAAGTACAAGGGAGAAATTCCAATTTCAGACCTACATGAAATAGGGATTTTATGTGTTAATAACTTACTTGATTTAAAACTTCATCACACATTTCAAAGATAACTCTAAGCTTTTATTTTAGATCAAACTTTAAGTTCAGTTTTAGTTTTGAACGCAAAGACGACAACTCATCCAGAAATTCTGGAAGCTTCTAAATTCCTGGTTATCTGTGCAGAGATTGATGATTCTTGGCAAAGTTACCCACATTTTGAAGTGTGACTTGTGCAGAAACTGCAGCAAGACCTGATTTGTTGTTCTGATTCTCCTGCTGCCTTTAGGCTTTGGCTGAAGGTTTGAAGACGGGTGTGACTGAGTGGCCTGAGCCCTTGGAGTCTGAATCAGCTGTTGAACTGGTCCAGGAATTCCTGACTGGTAATGGCTTCCTGTTCCATGGGGAGAGGGATTTCACATCTCACAGAAATAAAAGCAAATGCCACTTACAATTTCTAAAGCATTAGAACTAGAGTTGTTAATTTTTGTGCCTGCACAGAGTAGTTAAATAGCTTAGTAAATATCTATCATTATTCTTTGTCCTCATATCATGAGTAAAACTAATTACAATAAAAAAATAATAAAAAAAATCTTTTCAGGCTATATCTTTACCCACTAAAACCATTTTTAAAATGGACACATTTTCTCTACTAGTTGTGTGTTTTATGATGAGCCTGGGGATTAATGTGATTGGTTTGATGATATTTCTTTTCATAGTGGTGAAATTTATTTCTTTTCCTCCACCAGATTTAAAGAAGAAGCTGGATGGAGATTGTGGGTCTGGGAGCAAGGATGAAACAGAGGTTTGTGCAATTTCCTAACTGTGTAAAAATAGTGGAAGAAGACCTTAAAGGCAATTCTATCATTAATTTACTTTTCTTGCCTAATTTAGTAATTTCAGGTCAGTATAATGGTATCAGCTGGATATCTGCCCTATTTATCAGAGGTTTATGATATTTTAAAGCAATGGACAAATTAACACATAAAAAAGTGTTTGGCTATATTGAGATTTTTTCACTTTCAGCCTACCAGGAAAGGTTTAGGCCTATTTTCTCTCAAAAGAGAAGGGGCAGTTTGTTAATAAGCTAAAAATATGTTCGTTTCTGTATCAGCTAAATGAGAAATATTCCATATCAGGATAACAGGCAGTTTTGGGAATTTGTATGGATGCATTTTGGCCTCCCAGGGCACTGCTGGGTGTACAGACAACACTTGGCTGGGATCTAAAGTCTCTCTGACAGGATCCAGGGCCAGCAGTTCTCCAATGTAATAATTCTGGAAAGAATCAGACTCACTTTTAAATAAAAATATGCTTCCAAATTACTCTGCAGTAGTAGTTTCCCTGGAAAAGGGGGAAAGTTGGTGATGCACCCAGTTTTGATCCCTGGAGAAATGAAGATATGTAAGGTTTTGGAATCTCAAGCACCTTTTTATTGAAGACCACCAAACTCTTTCAGAAAATCAAATGTGACACAGCTGCAGTGGACAGTTACATCAAATCCATCTTCAGTGAGAGAGGAGACCTGGATTTTGCTGAACAATTGTGGTGCAAAATGAGAAGTAGGTGTTTTGTGGGGTTTTCCCTTCACTCCCCTGTTCCCTGTGCCTGCTGGACCATGTTGATCTGTCAGGGAATGGATGGACATCTCTGAGTTTCAAGGCCTGATCTGAAGGACAATTTTCAATGTAAATTTGGAGAATGATGCCAAAAACTGTCTGACAATCTGCTGCTGTGCTCTAAATCACACACAGTTCAGTGCTCTGATAATTTTTCTTTGTAATAACCTTTTTTAAAGCCATCATATGACAAAAATTACCAAAAAGCAGTGCAGCCTGTCATTGCAGCTCTCATTCTTTAATCAAAGGGTTTTATTCTTGTGTGTTGGCTTTTTATTACTGACTTAACAGTCCTGCACTGATAATTAAATTCTTGTGTCTTCCTCTTTGCAGGTGTCAGTTCCTACCAGGAGTTGATAGACTGTTTCACACGGGTCATAAAATCCCTGGAACATGGTGAGATCCAGCCCTGGGTATGTACTTGTATTTCACAATAAATCTGAAAATTTTGGGCAGTGTCAAGTGAAACCTATTTCCTGTCACTTCACTGCCCTCCTTTGTGTTACCTTGTTTTTAAATTGCTGCCCTGTGTCACAGTTGGTTTCTGTGGTGTTGTACTTCTAAACAACGTCACAAGGGAACTTTTCCCACGTTCAGATCCATCAAGGGAGCAGCAGTTTCCTGCGGAGATTAATTCAGCAGTCCTACCATGGGAAGATGGAGGTGGTTCCCCTCAGTGGCATCACTCCTGTTCAGATGCTCTTCGAGATTGGGCTGGATAAGATGAAGAAGGATTACATCAGTTTTTTCATAGGTGAGCCTGAGACCTGTCACATGAGCAGGAATTTGGGAGAAAAGGTGCTCCATGCAGGAATAATGGACTATTTGATAACCTCCATCTCTCTTCTGTTCCCACCTGCTGAAGTGCAGTTTTCAGCTTCCTTAATAATTGAACTTTTCAGTTGTACAGGCTTTCAAAATGTAAAAAAACTGGAGCTTTGTGTTTTACCTTTGTTGATACCTCCTTCATTTCTTCATTCCTGCTTTGCTCTGTCATCCTTGTTTCCATTCTTTGTTTAACTTGCTTTTTTATTTTCTTCCTGTGTGTCCCAAGGAGACACAAGGTTGTGTGAAGTGTGGAATGGGTTTCTTGGTAAATAAAATCATGGCTCTACCAGGCCACTTGGCAGGGTTTTGTTTCTTGTTTTGAAGAGCAATCATACCAATAAATAACATTCCATTCCTGGTGACTTTGCACTTTTCTTTGGCAGAGTTCCCTGTCTGATTACCTGAACCCTGCTTATATTTCATCTGATACTGTGCGTTAAAATTTAATTAATTTCTTCTGTTCATTTTACAGGTCAGGAACTTGCAACATTAACCTACTTGGTGAGATGCTTTATTTTTATTTTAAAACTCTGAAAGCAGTTTAAAGTATAAAGTAGTGCTCAGGTAAGAGCAGAAGCTCTTTGCTGTTCCAGGATTACTTCATTTCCACATCAGTGGATCTACAGGAACAAGTTCATCGTGTTCAGAAGCTTCACCATATGCTGGAAATAATGGTCAACTGCAGAGTCTTACTCCAGTTCAGACATGAGAACCTCTTCCCTTTGACACAGTAATTGTTGCATTTTGACTTCTTGCTCTTTAAATGACAATAAGAAATAGAGTTTCTCTGATAGTTGTAAAGAAACACTTAAAAAAACCAACTCTCCTTAATGGTGATTGTGAGGCTGCAGAAGGAGCAGTTGGATCTTGCTGCTAAATGTTGCTTTGTGGCTGAAATTGGAAACTAAAGGAGATAATAAAGTGTGGGAGTATAGTTAATTTTGCACAAGCATTTCTCCAGAGAAAGTAACTGGTTGGTATCTGTTGTAGGATTTGCATGAAGTATTACAAGGAGAACCCTCTCAACGAGAAGCACGTGTTTCAGCTGCCCATCAGACCAGCTCTTGTGAAGAAGTTCTACCAAAAGTAAGAGAAACCTGAGTGTTTGCAGCATTAAAATCCAGATGGGACTGAGCTTTGATGGGTTTTTTGTTCTCTCAGTGAACACCCTGAATTATGGAAGGTGGAGATAAGCAGTGGGCATGGAGCAAAGGAGGTGAAAACAATGTGGCAAGTCAGTACTAATCCTCCTGTTGAACATGTGGCATCAAACAATTCAGGTGAGGAGTGGTTGGGATGAAATTAAATAGTGAAGGGACACACTTCAAACAAATTCAGTCTTCATACTGAGCTCAGTGGGGCTGAATTTTTGTGGACCTTCGTTTGCTTTTCATCAAAGCAAAATGGTGTCGTGTCTTTTAATGGAAGAGTGGGGTGGTATTTACAGAATTGGATGGTTCCAGAAAGTGGTGACTTTTGGCCTTCTCACCTTGGCTGAGTTATGTTTTTAGAGTTTAAAATGACAACACAGTTCCAAATATGATTAATTATTATCCAGAAAATCGTGCAACTTATTTCTGAAATCTTTGCCAGTGTATCAGAATGGTTTTGAAGAGAAGTTTTCCCGTTAGGAATGCTGGTCTCTAGTGAGGGAAGGGAGCAGTGCTAAGGGGAGAAGCCATTCCTTGCTGCAATCAAATGTAGAACAAGTGAAAAGAATAATTTGCTTTTTGGGGTGAGGTTTGACAGAATGTGATGATTTGGTAAAACTTTCCTGTCATTACTGATTTTTGGTACGAAGTGCTTTGGTGAGACTGAAGTTTGGGAACAGTTTTGAAGCTGCTCCATTTCCAAGAACAGTGACTGATCCCAACCCTCCCCTTTGTCCTCACAGGTCTCTTCTCTGACTCCACAGTAAATGGCAGCACAGAAGAAAGGCTGTATTTTGTCACAATGACCAAGTGCAGTCAGGTGCATTTCACTTAAATCCAGGTTACTCTGCAGCAAAGGTACAGTAAAGGGCAAGTTCAGTGTCTTCTGTGTCCCACCAGGTTATTTAGGAACATTGATTTAAAGAACAGCTCATCTCACTGAGTTGTTGGCTTTAATATGCTTCAGTGGGACCTACAGAGCCACAATTCATCTGTAGGCACCTATTTTTTGTAAATATTGTGTATTTAAGCCTGTACAGTATAAATATTTTGAAAATACAGATTTTTCTTTTTTGTTCTTATATTTCCAAGCATTCAATAAAGTTGTGCACATTGGGGTTTCATATTTTATTTTGGTTAATTGAAAGTGCAGTCAGACACTGTTCAAAGGGTCAATTATCTCAACCAACAAACCAAGCAGTAATGTCATGTTTTACTTATATCAAGTGATGCTTCATCATCCAGATAGATTTGGAAAACTGTTCATCCAGGGTCCTGGGATCTTCTGCCAATCTGGTTTCCTTTGTGCCTGTATTTGTGTTTTGGAGTATTTATATTTGGGAATATTCTTGGACTTGATTCTCTCTCTTCTTCAGAGGATTTTTTCTTTCCCTCAGTGTGAAGTGAGTTATTTTAGTGGTGTTGTCTCGTATGTTTTACATAACTTTTGAAAAGAAAATCAGTATAATTGGCTGGGCTTAATCATTTAAATGTGCTGGGTTGGCAGTTGTTGGTTAGATAGTGTATAGTCTGATTTTAAACCATTCCATGGTCTATGCTGACTAAATAGTTTGAAACAAAAACATTCTGCATAAAGAAACTTAAATTTTTAATTCTTAACTAATACTTATTGATAAGTAAGAATAAGCAAAACCCCAATATTTGTGCCTGTAAAAACTAAATTTCTACCATTTCTGTTTTCTCCTCAGTAAATCTTATTTCTTACCCCTTTCCTAATATTACATCTTAATAAATACCAGTTTAATAATTCAAAGAAAAGTTATAATTTTGTATTTGAAAATTAGGTGCCTGTCTCTCTTCCAATAGCAATTACATGGTAATTAAAATCTGGTGATGAACAGACTGAACTCAGAATTTGCAAGCAGCTTTTAATCCCTTGAAATTTGTACTGTCAAGATGGGAATCACTTGAATCTTAACTGTATTTCTGGTGAACAAATCTATAACACCTTTCTAAAATAATACCAAATCTGCTACTTCAAATCAGTAGAAGTTGATGTAGAAAGAGAAGGTACTTTGGGTTTTGATTTTAAAAAAAGTGATGTTTTGGGAATTGAGCAGAAAAAGCTATAAAAGCTTAGGTGGATAAGTAAAGTTTCTTTACAGGGGTCTAAAAAGAGGCATCTGTGGTAAACTTGAACCACTCAAACCAGTTGCATCTTATCCCTTGTGCAAGGTGAAAGTGTGTGAACGTGGAATTTTAGGTGTGATTTCGAAGGTAGAATATGAGTAGGACAATACAGATGAGGATGCAGAGTGTGAAAACTGTAGGAAGAACAATCTCTGTCACCATTTCCATGTGAGTAATCAGGGAATCTGAAATTTGAGAAACGAGGAATACGTAAGAATTTTATTCCTTTGGAGTGCACTGATTTCTAACTGAGAGTTAAAATAAATTACAGATTTTTTTTTTAACATAAGATTGTTGACATTGGCATCAACAGCAAAGAAAACAAACAAAATTCCATCAGTCTGCAAACGCTGGAGCAAATCCCTGACAGCTTTGCCTCTTTTTTTCTTTCTGAGGTAATTTTTGGAAGATTTTCAGTGCTCAAAGGGCTGTAAAAATGATGTTTGCTAGGAATTAGTTTCAGTGTGTTAACAGGATTTCACTGTGCCTTTGATTTGTATCCCCTTTACCTGAAGGAGAAAGGGTAGAAAATTATCCAAGAGAAATCCCTGGGAAGCACTTGGGCCTTTTTATGTATCTGTTGAAAAATTAAAAGGGTTTTATTTTGTAGAATTGTATCCCCCAGGAAAGCCTGGAAGAGTTCAGGAAACCCAGTTAATTCACACAGAACATGGAACTCGGGAGCTGAGGCTGAGCAGGATAAACCTGGGATGACTGACCTTTCCCACCATGTGGAATTTAGCTCATCCTCCTGATAAAACTCCATAATACTCATTTATCTTTCTTAAAAGCTGCAGAAATCAACTGTGTTGATTGTTCTAGCTCAGGAATTATGGAAGGGCCTGGATTACACCAGGAATGCTGGATTATTAGCCTGGCACTGGAAGCTGCAGAGCCTCCTGTGTTCCCTGTTCTTGAGCAGCTGCTCTGGGTTGGTGTTGGCTTTGTTACCAGAGTAAAGCTTGGCTTAACCTTAGGCCAGTCCTTAGCCCTTCTCTTTTATAGTTCCACTTGAGGTGGAAACCAGACCTTTGGAGAGGTTCTGTCTGGGTTGGTTGGTGTTTGCAAAAGCATTTAGCACTTTTATTTTCAGGAGAGCACTGGCATCCCTAACCTCAGCTTTAAGCAGTTTTATCTCTCCCACTTCGTGTATTCCACCAACACCCCCAGTGAATCCATTCCCTTACAGGGGTTTTAGTGGGAGAGAGGAAATAAACACATTTGTCTTTAGAGGCTTTTTGTGCTTTCAGGGAGAAAACCCCTTTTAGGACCTACTAGTAGGACTGTTCACAGAGAAATTTAAACTCTGGAAGTTCCATAATATGCTTTTATAAACAAAACAAGACACATCATTACCTGCAGCAAGGTGTTGGTGTGTGGAAGAGCAGGAGTCCATGGCCTTCCTATACCAGTTTTCCACCTGGGAATGTCAAGAGCAGTTCTGTTACAGTGCAAGATTCTGCCCCTTCTCTGTCCCTCAACACTTGCCCACTATAATAGACTTAAAACTGCTTTATTCTCTCAAAATCTCAAAGATTTTCTTCAAGTTTCTTCATATTTATGGGGGTTTTGTTGCAATATATTTCTCTGAGTCGGTTGTTTAATAAAATTTTTTCAATCACATGGTAATATGTGCTACCTTGCTGGAAAGTAATATAAAATATATGTAGTTTTCTGCCCAGATTTCTGATTCTGTAAGTTCAGGTGGAATTTGTGGAATGCTTTGTAATTGAGGCTGTTCCCACTTTCAGTGTCAGAGACTTGTCTGTTAAACACATCCCTAATTTACACAACCAAAGTCTCACTTCCTGTGCCACATTCAGACAAGTCTCCTGAAATGCTAGATGAGATATTTGCCCATATACTGAAGAAAAAAAAGAATAAAATCAGCAGTTCACATCACCTCTCTTGGGTTTGGGAATCCATTGGCACTGATAATCTCTTTATAATAGTCAGCAGATGCCTTTGGGTACCGTGGTTTGTTCTTGTTCTTGAAGTCGATGTGGTAAAGCCCAAATTTTTCAGAGAATCCTTTGTTCCATTCAAATTTATCCAGCAGGGACCAGGCAGTGTAACCCTTGACATTGACTCCATCATTGAGAGCTGGAAACACAAAAGATCCTGGTGTTTGTGGCACTTAAAATCTGGGTCTGTAGGTGTTTGGGTTTGTACCAGGAAGAGAGGGGGAGGAGGACAGGAGAAAAGCTAGATAAAAAGTCATGTAGAGTCTTTAAAGATGTTGTCTTTAGCTTAGAGGTCCCAGAGCTCTGTGAACATAGTAATTAAGTGCAATTTCTCCTTTTTGAACATGGAAACTGCTGCTCTGTTGCAATATTAAACCTCATGGAGGTTATATTTATTAGCACCAAATGTTTGTCATTTTGCTGACAATTTATTACCTGCTTTGACCTGTCAATATTTATTTCTTTATGATGTAAAAGACAAGTGGAGATAACCAGAGGGTGCAAACACTCAAGAAGTCAAACACCAAGAAGCTGCTTTAAGTTACCTTTGAGTATCTCATTGATGTATCCCCTCAGGTAGTGGATCCTGCCCTCATCACACAGCTCAGAGCACTGTGCTGCCTCAGACACTCCATTCTCTGTCACATAAATCAGGGGGTTCCCATACTGGGTCTGCAAACAAATAACTTTATCTTGACAACATGAGATCAGCAAAAAAGCCTTAAAAGCAATTTTCTAGGTTTACTTAGTAAGAAAAAGGTAACGAGGAGTTTAATTTAACTAGGGGTTTTATTTTAAAATGATTGAATTCTATGGTTTTCTGCACTGAAATTAAAGGGTTTTTTTTGGGGGCAAGGAAACTTCCCAGTGTGACAAAATAAATATATAAGATGGGATTGTTGAAAATCTAAAAGAGTGTAAATGCAGCTCCTGTGTGTAACCAGGCATTTTGTTGGCTCCTTTTTAATTAAAGATCCCCTCCACTCACCTTGATGAAGTTGAGCAATCTTCTGAACCCCCAGGGCACAGAGTAAAGCCACTTAGGACCTGGGGCTGGCCAGTTGGGGTCCACCAGTTCAGCCAGGTCCCTGTCAGTGTGGTAACCAGACACTTGGAGGAAGGGAAAGTTCTTCTGCAGGACGTAACGAGTGGTAAAATGCCCTATTCCCAGGAAATCCGAGGTGCCTTTAATATAGGTTTTCTCTTGCACTGAGAAAGTTGGTAATCTTGATGTCCCCAGGCCCTGCTGGGCACTCTTCCTACCTATCAAAATAATTCCAGGAAACACACTTGTGAGGAGCAGGGAAATTAGTTTGCTTTACCTCCCCAACAGTGAATCAGAGAATGGTGAAATTCTGGAATGGTTTGGGTTGGAAGAGACCTTAAATCTCATTTTGTTCCACCCCCTGCCATGGGCAGGGACACCTTCCACCAGCCCAGGGTGCTCCAAGCCCCGTCCAACCTGGTCTTGGGCACTTCCAGGGATCCAGGGGCAGCCACAGCTCTGGGCACCCTGTGCCAGGGCCTCCCCACCCTCCCAGGGAAGGATTTCTTATGGTTTTCCTGAGCTTGGTGTAAGTGTAGAGGCCACTTGGGCTTGATTGCTTCTTCAAGATGAAAGAATCTTTCATCCTTTTGGTTTGGAGAAGTGAGCTGGGTGCAATACATGGAAACCCAGTGATTTTAAGTGTTCTGGTGTGTCCCCAAACTGCCCAGGAGCTGTGCCCAGCCTATCTCACCTGTGCCCTCATCCTTGCCTAAAGCACATGCTGGCCAGGAGCTATTCCCTTCTAATGTGCTCCAAGTGTGGGATTTATTCATCTGTGGTTGGTTACTGGGACTTACCCACATAATTCTTCATGACCTCTGGGTAGTCCCCTCTGTAAATGGGGTTTGCAAACCATCCCAGGTGGAACTGGATGTACCTCTCAGCAGCCTCTCTGTCTGTCTGGCTGTGTGGGTCAACAGGTTCCCCCCAGCCACTGGTCAGGGAGATTCCCACCATCCCTTAAAACACAGAGGGACAATTCTGCAGTTTGTGCATCATCTCTAAGCCCTCAACATAAAGAAACAATAATCACAGGGTGACTCCTGGTTACCTCTCTGCTCCCGGCGCCACGTGTTGTTGTAGGAGTGCCAAACCTTGGCGTGAGTCTGGAAATCAAACCACAATAAATCACCTGCACATTTTACCCTCTTACGCAGTGGGCACTGTGCAGAGCTGGTGAAGAGCAGTCTTTGCACTAAGATCTGCCTGAAAATATCAGGGAGTTTCTTTTAGGTGTGTTACAGAAGCTTTCATTTCGTGTAAGAAGGCAGAAAGCATTTCTGCAAGATTCCTTCCCTGAACTCCAGGAGATCCCCAGGGAGGTAGCACACAGTTACTACATATACAGTCACTGTAGTGTTCTGGCCATGGCTCCAGTTCTTTGCATGTCTTTGCCTAATTTATTCAGGCAGGTGAACATTAATTTTAACAAGCAGTAGCCTTCCTTCCCTTCCTGAAGTCCCTTGCAAAATTCCAGTTCATTTCAACAGCTCAGGATATTATTGCTTGTTTCTGAAGTAACCTGGATATTTTCAACCAGATTAAAACTTACTAGGAGGCACTTAAATGACAAGGAAAATTGAAGTTGTTGCAAACAGTGTCACATCAAGTGCCTACAATTTCAGGCTGCACTGGAATGTTCACCGGTGCTTTAAAAGCAGGTGCTAATTTCAGTGTCCTACTTGGAAATTCCATGCTGTGAAACTACATCTCTGTTTAAAGAGTAAAATTTGCTAAAAAATTCTTAATTTACACATAATTTAAAGCACGATTTCAGTGTTACTTTGATGATGTGGTGAGCAGCCTTGTATGCTCCACACCCCCCGAGCTTCAGTCCTGGGGCGTGTTCTCCTGTCTCGTAACCGTTCTCAGCAACTGCCTGCAAAGACACAGAGTTAGTTCTTCTCCAGGGAATGTGCTGCCATCCTGGGACAGGGATTCTGTGCTCCCCTGCATGGGCTGTCCATCTCCAATCCCATTTTCCCTCCCCTTGACTCCCATCTGCTCCCCCCTGCCTGGTTGGTAAGTGCTGTGGCTTGTTGGGAACAAGGTGCTGGTGACTGGTGTCAGTGGAGAGACCTGATGAAATTCAGGAAGGGCCTCTCTGATTCCTGTCTCTCTTTGATTCCTGTCCCTCTCTGATTCCTGTCTCTCTTTGATTCCTGTCCCTCTCTGATTCCTGTCCCTCTCTGATTCCTGTCTCTCTTTGATTCCTGTCTCTCTCTGATTCCTGTCCCTCTCTGATTCCTGTCTCTCTTTGATTCCTGTCTCTCTTTGATTCCTGTCTCTCTCTGATTCCTGTCCCTCTCTGATTCCTGTCCCTCTCTGATTCCTGTCTCTCTCTGATTCCTCTCCCTCTTTCCTCTCCACCTGATGATTTTTCAAAACTTCACTGGAATTTTGTATCTCAAAACTCTGCCCTTGTGCAGAATGTGCCCACTGAGATTTTTGTCCATGAAGATTAATGGTCTAAGTCTCTCCCTTTCCCTCTTCCCCTCCAATTCCTGACCTGCTTTCCACTAATGTCTCTTCCATGGAATTCTGGGAACAGAAGGGTTTGGAAGGACAGCATTGATAACTTACCCAAGGGTTACTGAAAGTAATCCAGTGCTTCACACGGTCACCAAACTTCTCAAAGCACAGATTTGCATAATCATTAAAGTAATTTATCATGCTTATATTCTGCCAGCCTCCATACTTTTCTTGGAGAACCTTTGGGAATACGAATTTCAAGAATTAGTAATTGTACTTCAAGTTCAGCTGCTTGTTAACAAAGACTTTTATTTCAGTAGCTCAGAGGGAGATTTTTCAAAACTTCAATGCATATAAAACAGAAATGAATAGGAAATAGTTGAAATACTTAAAATCATGCAAATATCATTGATTTTCTAAAGTACTTTTAGTCCTTAAACTTAGAAATACATTTCCTATCAGAAGCCTTTATATTTGATGTTTCACTAATCTGAACATTGTCTTACCTGTGGCAGATCCCAGTGGTAGAGGCTCACAATAGGGGTGATATTGTTTTCCAGGAGGCTGTTAATTGTATCATTGTAGAACTGGATTCCCTTCTCATTCAGCTGCTCAGCTGATGGAAAGCACAGACAAGGAATTCCCTGCATTGGTTCTCAAATAACTGAAGGAATAGAAATCTAAAAAGTTTGACTGAAGAATTTTACATTTCAGCAATGGGAACACTGTAATGGGTGAACTCAGTTCTGTAAAGAAACTGAAATCTATTTAACAGCAATTTTAAACCACTGTGGGTTATTCAGGAGGAAAATCACGGATAAAAATACCAGTGAGAATGTGTGAAATTGTTGTGCTCACCTTTGATTCCAGTGGGCATGATCCGAGGCCATGAGATGGACAACAGGTAGTGATTCACTCTGAGCTCCTTCAGCAACTGAATGTCATCCTGGGAAAAGAAAATCCCTCCCATCCCAAGCCTGAGCAGCACCACTTCAGGTGCTCCTCTGTCCTGACTGATCCTGAAGGCAGAAAATCCACAGAAGGGTTCCACAAAAGGGGATTCCACCCCTTATTTTTGATTTTGAGATGCTTTGTTCTACTTAGTTCTGGGGGTTTTTTTTTTGGACACTCCAAAGTCCTGTAATGTTTTGGGTAACTATGGAAACAGAAGGTTTTTACCCTCAGGACTGAAGTGTAAGTTGTTTTGCACCACAATTATACTTTTGTCAGAATTTGTCAGAAAATAATAGAGGCCTGTAAATCTTGACCCCAGACATTTCAGCTTAGGCTGAAAACACGAGTGCACAGGCTTTCATTTACTGCCTTACCCTGGAGTTAGAAAAAACCCTAAATTCCATTTGAACACACATTCTTATTGTAAGAAATCATACATTTTCTTTTCTCTGAGTTCTTGCTGAAACCTCTGGTTCTCCCATGGATACATGGGCAGAAACCTCAGTGGAATAGAACTTAAAATTAGTTGGAATCCCAGTTCTGTGCTACTGGCTTATCCCAGGCATTTGGATTCCTCTTGCTGTGGATCTGTCTTTCCTCCAGGACAGCCATTTGAAACTTGGTTTGGATAGTTTTAAGGTTGGAAATGTATTGTGAATAGAGCTGCATTGGTTATTTATTTGTTACCCATTCAAAAAAGGGGAAACATTCAGACATTCAGATTTTAAAGCCTCTTAAAAACACGTAGAAAACCTCAAACACACAGAAAAAAAAGTCAGTTTTATTCAAAGCTCTTTGTTCATTGTTCTAACTGAGGCTCTGGAATTTCTACAAAAATGACACAAAAATCCTGCCAGATGGAGACATATTTGGGAAATACTGTGGTGTGATTGATTCAAGGAGATTATTGGGAAAGAGGAAGTAATTAAGAATATCATCCCTGAGATTCCCAAGTTTAATAAGCCTACAGAGCAAGTAAAGCTGTTATTTCCAAGTGGGAAATCAGGAGTGTGGAATGGCTGCAGGGTGTTTGCAGAGGAGAAGGAAATGATACCTTGACTCTGTAGTATCCATCACAGGCTGAATCTCCCGTTTCATTCCTGAACACTTTCCCTTTCCTGTGGGTAAAAGCATCCCAGATACTTGGTCCTTTCCCATCCTTGTCCCAGGCCCCCTCAGTCTGGTAGGCAGAGCTTCCCACACCCCAGAGGAAACCTGCAGGGAAAAACAAGGGAATTACTCCAATGCTTTCCTCCTAAACTGGCCTTGGGACTAAATTTTCATAGGAGCAAGGAACTGAGAGTGAAAGTGCTGACAAAAGGCCAATGTTTTCCATGTGAAAATGTATCAGTGCCTAAAAAGGGACTGTCTGGAAATGGGGTATAGACTGGAGGTGTTCTAAGGCACTGGAAAAGGGATCTCATTCTTTCATTTATTCAATATATAAAATCTATTTTATAGTCATGAGGTAGTGCTTTGATAATGTGGTAGAAAGATCCTACTGTAAAAAAAAAATAATGAGGTTTTCACATCATTTCTCCCTGCTGTTTTTTTTGGTGGTTTTAGCAACTACAGGTGTAGCTGTTATGTAAAATAAATAGAAATATTCTGGATTATTTTCCTATTATTACACAAAATACCATGAGGAATCCATTTCATAAACCACTTAAAATTTGAGCATGAGAAACAATCAGATATCCTTCTAGTTTTGATTTGCCTGAGTGAAATGTGTATATAAATACATTTTGAAGAGAGGATAAAGTTCATAAATCAGTACTGAAGAGTGGGTTGGATGATATAAACAGATTGAAACAAGCCCAGCACAGTTATTTCACCTATTTCTTAAGTCAGCTGCACAGGAAAGGGTATTTTTAGTTGAAAATATTTCCTTAATTGTAGATTATTTGTGAGAAAGGAGGGGAGCTCTCAGGTGTGATTTGTTGTACTGTGCATCTTATTCAGTCAGAAAAAGGGAAATATGAGTAAAGGAATATGAAATAATAATCTATTAGCATTTAGAATGTATTTACTGTTTTAAGTGACTGTGGAGTGCAGGGTTTTGTGGATCCTGCTGTTCCCAAGGATGTTACTGCACCCAGCAAGAGCCTGTGGTTTTGTCTCTGCCCTTTCCCTGGAAGCACAAGGACCTTTTGGTGGCTTGTGCAGACACACAAGCAGATCTGGGACGTTCTGACCCCCAGCCCAGGCGAGGATCCAAAGTACCAGCGGGAAAAGTGCCGTAGTAGAAGGAGCCTGGGTTGTTCTTTGTCCACGGGAACTCCTTGGCCGTGCCCAGCCCCAGGAGCGGCAGCAGCGCAGCCCAGAGCCTCAGGGTGTCCATGCTCAGCCTCCAGCCCTTCTCTGCAAAGGTCCCACCTGGCAAGGGAAGAGCACTGTCAGGAGCTGCTGCTCCAGGAACGGGCTGAGGGCATCCAGGGGGAAAAGCTGGTTTTCCATGCTCAGTGTGCCCCGTGTCAGGCAAGGCCAAAAGCAGCACTCGGGTGAAGTGGAAGATGCAGCTTCTGGCAGGGTGAAGAAACCAGGGAAGAATGAATCCCTGATCATAACTACTAAAAAACTGCCTATTTTCTGTGATTGCTTTATTCTGAAAGTCTCTTTGTAGTTCTGTTTTGTTCTGAATTTCAAACTCTCCCACCAGTGTCAGTAACTAAACCCCTGAAATCTGCCAAGAGAGAAATGATTGTGCTATAGCCTCTTAGACCTAAAGATGTGATGGCAACAAACCCTGGGGAAGATGTAAAGGAAAATTAACACTTGCAATTATTGCAGGTTTAATTAATTGCAGCTTTTTTTTTTTCCCTTTTATCCAGTCCCAGCCTCAATTTTCAGTTTTAACTGAGACATCAAATTAAACTCTTGCTGGACCAACAGTTTTAACTATTTTAACTGTGTTAAAGTTTCAGAAGGGCTTTGTAGAACAGCAGTTTTTCCCCCAAATTCATACAGCTCCCAAAGGATGTGTTTTACATTTCTGAGAAAAAGTACAAATATCTTATAAAAAATAATCATGTTTTGCATTGGGGTGTCTCTGCTGCTTGTAGGTTGGTTCCTGACCAAAATAAAAACCCAGGTTTGGCAAAACCCAAAAGGCAAAGGAACTCTTTTGCAGAACATGGAATAAATGTACAACCTCAGAGATCTCTGGTTCCTCAGTGTTTATTAATGATGGTTCCATGTCTCCTGATTAACACAGGAACTGCACACCTGGCTTGGGAAAATGGAACTGCTTCAGCACCAAAGACTTTAGTCTTGGATTAAAAATCCCTCCACCTCTGCATTTTGAATGGGAACATTTAGATTGCAATGGGGGAAAAAAAAGAGCAGACTACAAACATTTAAAACAGCAGCTCGAAATACTCTAGAAGTACTTTTATTTTGAATAAAAGGGCTGCAAATACATGTGATTTTAATGTAGACATTGACAGTCCAGCTCTTCAGCCCAGTCAGTGCATCTAAATTTAGTGTTGCCCTCTGTGGTTTTGTCAGCAATGACCACCAGTCACATGGAGAAAGAAGGCAGCAGAAAACAAAATGTGTTCTGGGGGGGTCTCTCAGTGGTTTCTGTAGCTGAGGCTTTACCCCAAGGCAGTAGGACGGGGTGGTTTTACAGGGGGGCTGATAATTCTCTTCCAAAGGCAGAGTGGGGCTTTAAGAACATTTTAGGGTGTTTATTCTGGGTTTAGACAGTTGTAGTGATCTAATTCATCATTTGGGTAACTCACAGAAGTTCACAGAGTCTGTGATTGACACCCTAATGATTCAGGGAACATTTTAGGGTGTTTATTCTGGGTTTAGACATTTGTAACCATCTGATTTGTATTTTGGGAGCTGGGAACTCAATTGGAGCTCAGGATAATGAATCAAATTCAGTATATTATTTTTTCACTCTTTGGCCTGATTATTATTCTTCTTATCAGTATCAGAAATCATTTCAGTACCTCATGAACTGCTCAAGCACAAGAATCACATTATGATTTTACAACACCCTGCACTGAAGAAAACAGTCTTATGCACAGTCCCTTGTGGAATATTCCATCCATTACTTTTCAAATCAATACATCCATTTTGGAACTATTCATTGCTCTGTTTTTCTGGCAGGTACCTTTACAAATCAGTAGAGTAAACAGCTATTCAAATAGTGCTAAAAGGTTCAATAAGTTCAGACTGTAAAGCTGCTCCTGGAAAACCCATTTGACCCTCATGTTCTCTGAACCTTCTGCCCTGATTATAAATGGAATTATTTTAATTTCCCCCCACTCCTGCCTTACCTGGTGTTCTTCACAACAGATGTGTCCTAACTGGGAGATTCCTCTGAACTGCCACAAACCTGCCAGGGCATTCAGAATAAACTGACTTTCCCAGAGGAATTGCATGGAATGAATCCAGCTGCCACAAAAACTCGGGAGAAACATCTAGTGAAAACAGCATTTTGTTCACTTGGAGCCCAAACAAAAAAGAACAATCCTTTTGTATCCACAGTCAATGGTGCAGGACAAGCTTTAGCTTAACCATAGGAATCTGTTAGCAGGGAGGGATTTTCCTGTGTGAGCACAATCAGCTTGGCAGGGGTCTGTACACTCACACACAACTTGCTCTTGATCAGGGTTTGTAGACAAATCTCCAAACATCTGTGGTGCTGGGAGACATTTACCATCAGGAATTGTAGTGATGGGACAAGGAGTGAAGGGTTCAAAGTGATAGAGGGGAAATTTAGGTGGGATATTGGGGAGGAATTGTTCCCTGGGAGGGTGGGGAGGCCCTGGAAGCTGTGGCTGCCCCTGGATCCCTGGAAGTGTCCAAGGCCAGGTTGGACAGGGCTTGGAGCAACCTGGGCTGGTGGAAGGTGTCCCTGCCCGTGGCAGGGGGTGGAACAGGATGATCTTGAAGTCCCTTCCAACCCAAACCATTCCAGCATTCTGTGATCCCATGATTTTTCTCTTGGTGCAAATGTTTGTGTCCTGAACGGTGTTTCCCACAGAGACCTCACTGACAGATTTTGTCAGACCAAGGGCTTTGTTTTTTACATGGATCATTTTGAATCAGGATGCAAGCTTGGAAAATAATATCCTTTCTCCTTTCTCTTGTTTCTAGAGGAATTCCTTCGGGTGATGTCTGTGGAAGAAACAGCTCTCCCAGTCTGGAGGTTCAGCTCGAGCTCTTCACTCTTTTAGTTCTGTGAGTTACCTTTCAGTCCCCCCTCATGAGTAACATGTGTTAAAAAGGCCATGGAACAGGTAACCCATGGCTGGGCTGTTTTCAGACACTGCTGTCAGGTGTGGGAAACCTTCCTGTGCTCAGGGAGAAGGGAAAAGCCTCCCAAGAGCAGCAGGAAAGGGAACCACGTGAAAGGGCAGAGGGAGGCTCTGGACAGCACTGATCCAGCCAGGAGTGGGAACCTCTCCCACAGCCACCCTGAGGAAAGGGGGTCTGGGAGCAAGGGGAGTCTCCTGGGGGCAGCAGGAGCAGCTCCAGCCCTGGGTTGCTGATGTTCTCCTCCCTGCTGTGCTCCCACAGAGCTGCTGGACACTGGGGGTGGGTGGCTCCTGCCGTGGAACCCTCTCTCCTGTGCTTCTGCAGCTGCACAGTTTGTAAACAACCCCCCATTTATTTATTTAGCTCCTCGGGTTTGTCTTTTTTTTTTTTTTGTCTTTTATTTTAGAGCAGAACTGATGCCCTCTGGTGGCAAATTCAGGGGTAAGGTATTAACATCAAAATGTTGCCTTATAAAATAAACAACAACTTTTTAATCCATACAGAGCCTCTGATCTCTGAAGTGAAACCACACCTGGAATTAGAGTGGGAATGTTGCCAGGAGCTGCTTGTTCCTCCATGCAGCTCTCTCTGTACACTTGCTTGCCTTCCTGCTCGTTGGGATGGACCATTTTCAGGCATTGAAAATCCACTACCAAATATCCCTTGTGATTTATGACACACAGGAGGGGCAGCACTGGGCAGGTGGCTCAGCCTGCAGGGGAGTTTGGTGCCCAGGGCTCGTTTTAAGCACTTATTTATCATTTGTCACATTTTATCTCTCCTGCAGGACTGAGTAGGGCAGCTAAGCAGAGTGACTGCAGTGCCAGAGTTGTGGTGATTAAGGCTTTCTCTTGACACAATCTTCTCCTGTGATGTTGTTTCCCAGTTTAAAAAAACCCATGAGATGTTTACATCGCGACAACTTGGTCATTTTTTCCTCTTGGAAAAGTTTTATTAGCAGTGGTTTTTAAAACGTGCCAGAAAGGCTATAAAATATTTTATTGTGCTTTATTGGTAAAAAAAAAAAATGTGCTTGGTGGATTCCATCCAGAATTGCCCAGTAAAATAACCTGGGAAGTGGGTTATGCAATGGGCTCACTGGGTGTGAAGTCAGGAGAGAGTCACCAGTGACTCTGTGGATGTTTCATCTGCTGCTCACTTGTCCACAGCCTGGAGTGGATCTTCCTCCATAATATGTAGAGATTTATGGATTCTCTTGCTGTGGAATACTGTATGACCATATCACAAAAGCTTTGGCACACACCCCACTACCTGAAACAAATTGGTATTTATTTTCCCACTTCATTTTCTATCTTGGTGTTGCAAAACCTCTTATCTCCAGATAGACACCAGGGCTGGAGTCACCCCTAACAGAAGATACCCTAAAACTGGGATTTATTGCTTTTTTCCTTTCAGCCCTTAAAAAGTAGAGGCTGTCTTTCCTATTTCCCTGGCAGCTGTTCAGACAACCAGACCAAATCATCCTCACACAATTATGACCTATCTCCCCAGCTTCCTGATTCTTCATTCTTCCAAACTACACTCCCTTTCCAACCTTGAATAGGCCTTTTCTGTCTCAGAGAGAAACATCCTTTCTTATTATACAGCAACCAGAAAACCACGTAATTTTTCCAGTGTGTGGTCTAATGCAACTACACTGAGATATTGGAGGGTTTTCAAAATCAAAACAAAACCCACTTACAATTGTTCTTGGAACAAGAACACTTGTATAACTGTGCTTGGATTTTTCTGTGTTACAAAATGACTTCCCTTGCATTTCCTTGGCTGGTTTTGGAAAGTTTTTTGTCTAAAGCTCGACTGTATTAATGACCTGGTCTTGCTTTTCAGAGAAAAACAGGGAATTTTGGGAGTAAGTGAAATGAAGATGCCTTGCTTGACTGTTTGGTGCCCACCTCTGCTGGCCTCCCACTGTGGGAACACCAGTCTTGTATCCTGGGAATTCTGTGGGCAGTTCCTGAAGACAGTCTCCATGGGAAAAAAAAACCCCTCCAGAGTCTGGAAGATCTTGTGTTTGAATCCTGAGCTTGTGATCCCTGAGATTGCTGAGGTGGAGATGGGTAACTCTAAAACTTGCACCACGTTTACTTAGCAGCTCCTCCACTCTTGTGAAAGCCAGTGCTCCCATATTTTGTGCCCCTGGAGCTCACTGAGGAGCTCTTATCACTAACCACTGGTTTTCCTGGGGTAATTTTTGGGAAAATTAAGCTGTTTGGGAATCTGCCATCTCTTGTTTTGCAAAGAAATATTATAAAGATTGGCAAAGATAGGATAAATCTGAGGATCTATTCTAGTTGTCCTAAAAGCTCCAATTTTAAGGGTGCCATTTTCAAACAAGCTCCTAAATTGTTTATTCTTAATAAAGTTTCTTGGTGTATGCAGAGAGGAGCAGACACTTCCCCCTTTTGGGGAACTCCCAAATGGTCAAAACTCCTGAGACTTTGCACTGATACAAAGGTGCATCTTGGAATTTTTGAATGCCCAGGCTCAGTTTTTGGTTGAAAATCCCAGTAATAAATGACAGATGTTACAAAACCCCGGGTGCTGTGAGGAAGGTCACAAAAGTTTGCTTCTAAAAATCAATTTGAATTTCTCTCTTCCTGCTGACAGCTCCGTGCTAAGGGTGGGCCTGCATTTGATGGGAGCCCTGGAAGCTGCTGCAGGCTACCACTGATTGGAATTCCCTTGGATTAGCCTAATTGCAGGCTCTGCCATCATCTGTTTGCAATCACAAGGAGGAAGCTTCTGAAGCTTGGGAATGGGAGAAAATGAAGTGTCCTGACAACTTCAAAACATCCAGAATGCTCTTGGAGGTTTTCCCATCGCTGTTTGTGAGTAGGAACAAAAAAGGCACAGTTCTATTTTCTTTCCATGTCCATCTTTGCCCTGCACCCATAACATAAATACAGACAGCAGGGAGGAATAGTGGTAATTAATGAAGTCCCCAAGTTGATAATGAGTAAGAGTTCAAGAATTGTTTTGGAAGTGGTTGAATTAGTTCATTATTGAATTAGGTCATTACTAAAATCATACCATTGTTCTTTCTGTGGACAGTCAGCTTAGATTATGAACCATTCCAATTCAGTGCTTCAAATTCAGTTTAAAACACACCCCTTGGGCATTTTATGTGTGGTGCTGCCCTGGCAGGCAGGACACCAGTCCCACCAGGCACAGGTCGTCTGGGAGTGGCAGATAAAGGACTTCAGTGACCAAAGACACTGAGGAGAGCTTTGCTTCTGCCCAGGTCTAGAGCTTTGTGCTGGAGAGGAAAGCTGGGAGCCTTGCAGAGCTTGGAGCTGAGCTCCAGGGAGAGGCAGCACTGCACTGCACTGGCAGCCTGGCAGTGCCAGCCTCACCTGCCCTGGCTTCCTCAGCCAGAGACAAGGCCTTACTGGTGCTCAGCTCCTGCTCCAGTCAAACACCAAGAGCTGCCACTGGGGATTTAATGTGTTCTTAAAGTGAAATATCTGCCCCTGTGCTTTGTCTCAGCCTCTTTGTTGCTCTGGGGACTGATCTGAAGCTGAACCTGTTGAAAGTGTGGCTAATTACAGCAGGGCTTAGATGAGTTCTGAGAGCCTTTGTCACTGAGAAGGAATAAACACAGTCTGAACACAATAATAATGGTAGTGTTTCTAAAACTGCTTCTGAGTGATACCTAAAATCATGGTTGTGAACTTTGTTTTTACTACACCACATCAAAAAAGAGTCTTAGTTACAGTCACTGCTAAAACACTTGAATTTGAGATGCTCCAAGTTGATTGAACACATTTTTAAAAAGCAGAGCTGTTCTTTACAATGACTGTTCCAGTTATGCCAAAACTACAAATTCCAAAATATATTTGTAATAATAACAATAATAATACTGCTCCAGACATGCCAGATTTCCAGGCTTGTGGATATAAACTGGGAGCACTGTGCATTTTTCTTTCAGCTGTCAGATCTTCTCCTGTGAAAACAGCATCACTGAAGGGAAGTTGAGATGAGAACACAGCCCAGAAGAATGCACAGAGATCAGAACAGTAAGTAAATGTTTTAAAAAGTACTTCTAACATAAGAATTTCTCTGGGACTGATGTAAAACAAGCAAAAGGACAGGAGATTTTGGACTGATTTCCCTGACAGGATGTGCAAGTGGGACTCCAGGCTCACATAAACTTGGGAATTATATTTCTCAAATATTCCATACTGGTGGAAGAATTATGGTAACATTCTTCTTACAGAGATGGTGTCTCAAAAGCAGAGTTACTGATTTGTAGCCCAGATCCAAATCCAAAAGGCTGGAAATTGTCCTGTTTGTGAGAAGAATGATTCTATAGTGCCTGAACTAAAGTCTGTTAAAACTTTGCTGATGGTTGATTTACTGCTGTAAAGGAACATTAACACTGTTGGGTCCTACAAATTTAAAGATGCTTCAGATATGATTTTTAATATAAAAACTAAAATTATTATACATATTATTATTATATGTTATACACACTATTATATATTACATAGAATAAATTATTATATAGTATACCTTATTATAGAATATTTATAATACATAATATATAATATATAGAATATATATATTATATATATACTCAGATATGATTACTTTGTTGGCAATACACCTAAAACCTTTGGAATTAGGGGTATTCCATAAGAACATACATGCACACTGCTAAGTAAGGACATGCAAACAAAGTGAGGAGTATTTTTTTTTCCTTTTAAAATGCAAATTTCAGTGGGAATCTTCCAAAATCAAGGAATAATTTCACTCCAGTCTTACTCTGCTACATTACTTTGCTCCAGGTCAGGCCTTGCTTGGTGTTTGCCCCGTGGCCACAGAAGGAGGTGCTTTAAACCACAGCAAACAAGGTTTGCAAATGCTGTGGCCAGTCCTGAGTGGAACCAGATGGTTCCTCCAACCCAGAACTCGGGGCAGTGGAAGTTTTGGAGCTTCCTCTCCAAAAAAATGGGGTTTTGTTACCACTGGTTTGCTAAAAACCAAGAATATATTGCACACTGTATCACATTCAGATGATCTCATACTAATCCAAACAATCTTGTGGGATCTCTGGTTCTGATGAAGCATTTGGGCTCAGGGGGCTGTGCTGCCACCCCACCTCCCTGGCAGGGGTTTTGTCAGGAGACATTTGTTATGTTTTTGAAGCAAATGTTTCTGTGATAAGTGTTATATTAAAACCCACAAGGAAATGAATAATCCTGTTTTCAGTGAAGAGTTTAAATGACATGCTATAAATAAAACCAAGGCCACACATTGACTCCAAAAGGTGAAAAAAAAATAGAAATACTGAATAGCTCTGTTCATCCTGCCCACTAAATGGGGTGAGGCCATGGGGGAAAATATCTTTGAACTGTGTCACACAGGAGAGGTGAATTAGGACTGCACATGGCAGCCTTGATTCTGGTGTTCCAGCTCTTCAACACTTGACTTTTCAACCTGGGTTTTTAACATGGGGGGGTGGAGAGGTTTTTGTTAACTTTCTTTGCCATCATGCAACAAAACTCCACTTGAAGGCAGTTGGTGATCTCAGATTTATTGTACTTGTCCAGTCTTTTACTTAGTCTCAACTGCTGGTTTTTAAGCTGAGCTTGGAAGGCCAAATTCTCCCTTAGCAGGATGATTTGGCTTATTGGGAGAGAGGAGGCTCAGCTGCCTCACTTCACCTTCACTTCCCTGGGTCATAAAACTCCAGTCCTCAAAACTCCAGAGGCTCCTGGGAGGACCTGGCTCCCCAAGGACAGCTGAGCAGCCTCCAAGGCAACTGAATCCCAGTGATATCAGCACTCAGGTATTCCAGCTTGACTTTTCCAGCAGGATCCATCAGTGAGGGGCAGCACACACTGAGGTTACTGCTCCCCCACTGTCAGAGACTGAAAACTCAGTGGCTTCATTCCCTAGGGAAGGACTTCCCTTCACAGTCTGTGCAGGCTCTGCTGTCCTTCAGGAGCAAACCTGCTCAAATGCAGCCTTGTGATCCTCATCCCTGACTTCTCAGACCCCTGGGCACCAGGCCTTGTGGGTTTTACTCACCTTTGCAGTGTTTCCTGGCCAACTGCCCCCTGAAACATTCCTGAGACCTGCTGTATTCCAATTCCCAGTGTGGGATGTCATGGTGATGGTGCTGATCTCCACTTTGGAGTACTGCAAGGACTAAAGATTAAAAATAACCTTTAGCATGGCAGTATTTTAGCTCTGAAGTATCACTGGTGATCCTCCAAGCTCATTCATTCCTTTAACCCCCCTCCAAGGAATTCCAGCACTGTAATCCCTACTTTACAAATGGGAAGTAGATGCAGTGGGCAGGATAAGAACTTGTTTTGTGCTTTCTTAGTGTAGCAGAGGTGGGACAGGAACAGAGGAATACACTGGTGCTCTTGAGCTGGGATGTTTTACCTTTCCTCTCCTGGATTGGTCTTTTTTTGGGAGAAAGTAATTTTCCCCAGCCTTCCCCCTTCTCCTTACTAATGTCTTTCCACGTAGAAATAATATTTGGGATCTGAGATTGTGCCTTCTGAAGTGGTTTCCATCTTGCTGTCCTCCTAAGAGAACTTTAACCTTGATTGAATGATCATGTTCAGCTACATATAATCACAAAGCCATAAAAAAACAAGTCCCCTTGTATTTATATCCACTGCAGCAAAATGTACCTTTAAGGAGAAAACATTGCTCCAGTGTGACTGTCTGAATTTATTGGCCATTAGGAGCCTTACAGTGTGTGGCTCACATTTTAGAACTCCTGATTTCAAGCTTAATGTGGTCAGGAAATATAAAAATACATTTATTTATGTCATCTACTAAAAATCCCAACCTATGTTACTGCAAGTCTAACCCACTGTGTGTTTATGTTGGAGATGAATGATGGGGTTGTAGCTGCCTGTGTTTCAGGCCAGGCTGAATGGAATGATTCTGCAGCACAACTATGTGTGTATTTTTTTAAAAAAAACCCTCTTTTTTTATTTACTGCATGTGGCAGCAATTTCCTTCCTCCCAGAAGCCACTGCCCAGTTCTCAGGGGCAGCTGCCTGAGTCCCATCAGAGTCAGAATTTACTGAATTGTTCAAGGTTGTCAAAATCCAGACTTTTCATTCCAACTGATACCTGTGCTGTTGAATTTGAATTGCTTTTCCAAGGCTTTGGAGCCTGCTTTGGCTGATGTTTGCACAAGGTTTTCTTGTCATTAATCCTCAGGAAGATATATTTGAATATAATCTCAGGTATTTGATAACTAGATGTTCCCACAGGAGGGGAGATCCCATTCCATCCCTCCTGTCCGTGTTGGGAAGGAGCTGCTGGAAGAGCTGCCCACTGTTGCTGGTCACTCTTAGCAGGGGGAGAAGGTGCTGGTCATCATCACAGGTAATTAAAAGTGGTGATGAACTTCCAGGTTCAGCTCTAAACTGAGAGCTGAGGAGAGAAATGGTGCAGTGAATATAAATGCAGCCAGTGAAAGACAGTGGGAAAGGACTCAGGGGAGCTCTGGGAAGCCTCTTGGAATTAAAATTAAGGGTTTGAGTGTTTTCTCACCAGAGAAAATATTTAATATCAGGTCAAACATTATAGGAAGGGAAAGTAATGTTGTATAAAACACCCAAACAAGTGACTCACAATCTTCTGCAGGAGCCTAAAACTTTCCAGAGGAGAGAGATCCACCTCTGGAGCAGCTTGTAGCCTTCTGAAAATCAGCTTTTCTGGCTCAGTTGTGTCTCACAGCTCCTCCAGCAGTAGCCCCAGACCCAGCTGATTCTCTGAACTCAGGTGTGGTGAGGACCCCATGAGTGTTTCTGCAGCAGGCCCAGAGAAGTCCTGCCTCATTTCCCCAGCCAAGGGTCCCTGAGAAACACTCCAGGAGGACCTTTCTCTGTTGATCCCAAGTGACATGTGTGAGTGGACACTGTCAGGTGGGCTGCAGCAGCTGCCTTCTGGTCCCTCCTTTCACTGGAGCTTTGGTTTTGGTGCACTTGGACTATTCCTGGGATGAAGTGACACGCAGGGATCTCAGCTGACCTTTCCTGTGCCATAAGAAACAGGTCTGGCTCCTCAGTGAGGGGGGTACAGTTCCCGGATCAGCTCTGCCCTCTTGGCATCAGCACACTTACCCTTTTTGTTCAGCACATTTCCCATCCTGTGGAGGTGGACAATGAATACAAATATGATGCAAATGATTTCCTTTTAAATGTGAAGGCTCCCTGATTGAAAACACACTGTCCAGGAACCTGGGTCTGTCCTGTGCCCACTGAACAGAATGTCCTTGTTGCCTTTGACTTTAGGGATTGCAGGATAAACTCAACGTTTCAGACAGGTTGAAAATAACATGTTTTTTTTCTTCTGAAACGGAGGGTGAGTTACCAACTCAGTAAGGAAGGTGTAAAGAATACAGAGCAGAAAAAGCTGGGGAAAAAATTCAGAGAAGGGAAAAAAAATGGCATTAAAAATCATGCTTAAGAGTCCAGGAGTTTATCAGAAAATCAGAAGCTGAGGTTGGTAGAAGGGATCGTGGGATTTCTTTGGATAGAAGCAGGAGAAGAGTTGAGGAAAAACTAAATTACTGCCTGGGGGAATGCTGGAACTTCCATATCTTGAGTTTGATGTACACCAAAATGTGGTCTGGATCACTCAGCCACGTTCCCAGCTACTGGGGAAGTCACACCTTGGGGTTATTCACCCAGGGAGGAAAGAATATTTGGAGTATCTTTCTTTGGATTTCCATGTCTTACCTACATGGCTTCTCCCTCCCTATATAAAGACTCTTAAAACAACATTAATGTTTGTTATAGAAAATAATGTGGCTGTGCAGGGCTGGGTAGTTCCTTCATGAGGCTATTTTTAAATTCATATTAGCACCAGTTTAGTTTACAAAATCATACATATATATATCAGTATCAGGGCTCTGCTCACAGTACAGTTTTGGTATGTGTTGTAGTTAATTTTTATTGAAGGAAATATACTCTAAAATTATGGGAGGGCCTTGCTCATTCTCCTAAGTGTTTTCTAATTAAGACATTCTCGTGAGTGCCATCACCCAGCAAACAGTCCTAATGCTCTGGTGGGACCCCAGATGTGTGCAGGGCTCCCAGCCCTTGCAAGCCTGGTGGTGGAGTTGGGGTGTAGGTGATTTTAAAGGAGCTGCTTTGTTTGCTGTAGGAATTCATCCATCTCTGGGGGAAGAACTTCCAGTTGTTTTAACAGAATGTCTCAGCATTAGCAGCCAAGTCTTGTATATTCTCAGCTCCTTGTGCCAGGCCTTAAATACATATTGTGAGGGAAAAAAAAAAAGGAAAAAGACTCCCAAAAGCTGTTTGGAGAGGGATTTTTATGGGTGTGCTTGAAAGAAACCCAGCCAGCAGTAATGCCCACCAAGGAATTCCATGTAGGAAAACATGACGGGGCTGGAATACAAGGCTTTAACCCCAACAGCAATGGAGAGCTTGTTGTTCTGTTGGAGTCTCTGGAGTATCCATTTTATGAAGGTTTTTGACTTCTATAAGGATATAGATCTACTATAAAGTAGCTGAGGTCTCCTGGGCTCCTCTGCCTTGTCCTGCCACAGAAATCCCATCTAACAGCACTGGGTTGGGAAAGGAGCCATGAGGGGAAAACAAGAACAGGCTCCTTTTGTAGCTAACAACTTCCTTTAATTGGTAATTAAGCTGCCTGCTACTTATAAATGTCAATAAAGGGCAAAATATTTAGAAGCAGAATCATTTTAGTGGCTTCCCATTTCTCATTGCACGAGCTGCCTGCTCGGACCACACACAGGCACGGTGCAGGATGGTTTGGATTTCAGAGCCCTCATCTTCCCAGCAAACTCTTCTCTAAAGCAGCCCAGAAGGGACAGAGCAGCCTCAGTGAACGGGAGGGAGGATGTGACTGGGTCTGCTGGGTGAACATTCCCCACAGTTTGGAGTTGCACACAGGGCTGGGGCAGGCGAGGGCTGAGGGGATGGTGCACTCACTGAGCCCCAGACTCGGGGAAAGGGGCTGCATCTGACCCATGTGCAGAATGACTCAAGGAAAAGCTGCCTGGTAACAGATTAAATACCAGTTGCAGCTTGGAAATGAGAATTAGTATAAATGCTGTTGTTTCTGTAGAGCAGAGGAAAACACAGAGGGTTCTCTGGGTTTTGCTTGCAGCTGCTGAGTTAACCAGTACAAATACTTATTCTCCCTGCATGGATTTGCTGATTGTGTGTGCAGATTCTTCCCACTGAAATTAATCAGTTTATGAGGGGGAAGTGGGGGGACATTTGGCTTTGAAGAGTGCAGAGAATCTATTCCCAGAGGGATCTTTGATCTTTTTATGGTGTTTTGTTTCCAAAGTGTGTGTGTGTGTCCTGCAGGGGTGGCATTTGGAAATGAGAGCCGTGGGGACTGGGCTTTTACACTCCACTGAATATAATTAGAATATTACTATATCCTCCTTTTACTGCTTTCCCAAAGCATCCTCAAGAAGCTCAGGGTCTAATTTACCATTCCATGAGGTCTCCATACAGGACAGGTGGGGGTGTTTCTGTGGGAGGACCACTCAGTGGTGCTTTGTTGGCTCTGGAGGTGGAGATGGGATGACCTTGGGAATGGGAAACTGGTGATCCTCAGGTCTTTCCTGAATCCTGCTGCCTTCTTTGCTGCCTGTGTCAGTCCCAGGTGTTTTCTGCATGGATTTTGAGGAAGTGGCTGTGAAGAGCAGCATTAGAGATCCAAGTGGGAGCTTTCAAAACCCAAAAATGCTCTCCAAAGTCAGGAGATTTTGTTAGAGACCATAAGCTTAAAGCAGATAAGTCTGCTTTCAAAATTCATTCTTTCCCTTGTGGTTTTGAGCCATTAGACTCTTTTAGCTATTTTCTTCCAAACTTTTATTGTGCAATTGTGATGGTGAGAAAGTTCTTATTAAAAATCCTGAAAATGGAGCACTCTGAAAATTGTTTCCATGATTTCAGAAGCTGCTACTTTACTAATAATATATATAATTATCCCAGAGGAGCAATAGAACTGTTTGGTCATCATACCAGAAAAATAATATATATTTTTATGTTAAAGACACAAACATCAATTAAATAGTATTTTGAGTCTTTTGAGATGAAGTTCATGTTGCTTCATCTTCCATAAACCCACTCATCATTTGACTGGGGGTGGTTCTGTGTACAAGTCCATCTTAACAGCCAAATATACACAAATGAAGATAAACACTCAAGGAATTTCAACTTTCATTTTCATCTTAGAATTTCTCTGACATGATTAGGGTTTGTCCTGATCCTTCTGATAAAACTCTTCCCCAGTAGCAGCACAGCCCCTGCTCCAGGAAGGATTTGTGCCTGTGCCTCCCTGTCTGCCCCAGTCCATCCCACTGTCCCACATCATCTCAGTTAATGGAATTTGCAGATTACTGGAGGAGGAACAGAGGAATGGGAAGGGTGACTTATTTCTTACATCATGATTCTGTGTATCTTCAGTGGGACTGGAGGAGAAAGCAAAGAGAGGGAAAGAAAAGGAATGCAGGCAGGATTAAAAACCAAAATACATCAAAAAAAAAAGGAAAGAAAACAACTCCTAAGTGCAATTCCAGTGCTGATTATTATGCTTAAAAATCTATCTATTTTCCTGGGATATAGGTAAGAAGCAGGGAATGAGTGGGGAGGAAGATAAGTGCAAAACTCCCACATCTCCTCTGATTGTTCCTCCTTTGTCTGGCCATTCCCAGGTGGAAATGTGCCCTCTGTGTGCCATTGGCACACAGTGTCCAGCCCTGGGCATGTGCTGTACAACTGATCTGCACCAGGCACCTGCCTGTGGGCTCCTGGGAATGTCAGTGGATGTTTGTGCAGGGAAGGTGCTGTCCCCAGGCCCTTGGGTGTTTGGAGGTCCCTGGCCCTTGGCTGGAGCGTCCAGATTCTGTCCAGACAAAATCTGTAGCCACAGTGGAATTACAGAATCATTCAGGTGGGAAAAGACCTCCAAGATCATCAAGTCCAGGCACTGGAGGAGGAGGTCTCTGTATCCTTTGAGACCTGTGGAAGCCACACTGAGTCCTGTCAGGACTGTGGCACACAGAGATCCCAGTGCCTGGTGAGCTCAGAGCTCTCTGCTCAAAGGAGTTCTTGGTGCATCTACTGCCTGTCAACCTTCTACCTGGACCAGGACAGGGCAGGATGAACAAAAAGGAAGTTAGGAGGGATGAAGGTGGGAATCTCCTCCAGATTTCATCAGTGCTGTTACCTGTCCTTCCCTAGGAAGCAGCTCCAAAAGAGCTGGGATGCTCCAGGCTGCCCACCTGGGAACCCCAGGAACAGTGCAGGAATTAGGCTCTTCCTTTGCCTGAGCCCATCTCCATGTACCCCTACAAGATTTTTGGGTGGTTTAGAGTGTGGCAGGAGATGTGACAACACTGTGGTCACTCCTTAGGAATTCTTTCCACTGCTCCTTTCTCTTCTAATTCATATAACCAGTAAATCAGTGCTGCCACTTCTTAGCCCTGTGCAGCAGTGACAGCTACAGCCACCAACAAATGGTGCTGCACATTTTCCTTCTGGTTTCCCAGCCTATGATTTAGATCCTTCAGCCTCTAAACTGCTCCACTGGGTGTCCTTTAATATTGCATTATATTACTGAGGATGCATAGTCGATTCCATTGCTTCCATTTACTTTAGCAATGATAAATGGCACAAAATGTACCAGATGTTTATAAATTTTAAGTGCTTTGCAGGCAACTGTTTTCCAGAGAAGTTTTCAAACTGTTTGTTACTTTGGGTCATGGAAAAATTGCTTCCAGGAGCTTGGTTAATAAGTTTTAAAATGGGGTAAAATGCATGCATTCTTTATGACTGAGAGGTACATCAGTGTCAGGGTTTTCCCTTCTGTAGGAGTTGTCAATTCTGCACAGTTAATATTTAAAAGGGTTACAAGAATTCAGCAAAAAAACCCTGAACTCAGAAAAACTTGCAGCTCAGCTTTTCTTTTTATAAAATGTTCCTAAAACCTTTCTGTTCAGCTGAAAGAGCAGGTTTGGAGCATCCTGGCCCAGATGATCCCTGTGTATGGAAAGTTGAGGCAGCTGGAGTAAATCCTGCCTTGGTCAGGCTGGGGTTAATATGAGTCTGTGTCATCCCTGTTCCCTTGTGGTCAGAGTATCCCAGTGTGGAGCAAGCTGGAAGCTGTGTGTTGTGGTCTGGCAGCTCTTCCTTCACCGGGAATGATTTGGCCAGCCTGTGTATCCCTGCTCCCTCTGGCCATGGATTAGCCACTCTGCAGGATGTAAATAAGGCTCCTGGCCTGCTGTGTCTGCTGCTGGAAGTGGTAAACAACAGCAGGAGGACAAAGAGAATTGGGAAGGGATTAAGGAAGCTTTACAGGATGCTGCTCTCCCCTTTTCCCACAGGCAGCGAGGTAAAGCATTCAGTGGAATGTGGGATGCTGGCATTGCTAACAGAAGTGTTAAACCCCTGGGATGGAACTCACCATGCCCATGGATGGATGTTCATTCATATTTAATCCTCACACGAGGGGCCACTTGTGTCTTGCCTGACTCAGAGAGCTCATGGGCCCCAAAATTGGTGCTGAGGAAGTTGGGTCTGCCCAAGCCCACACGGTGCCTGTTGGAGGGGAGTTTAAACTGCCAGAGGGCAGGGTTAGATCTTGGAAGAAATTCTTCCTTGTGGGAGTGGTGACGGGCTGGCAGGGAATTCCCAGAGAAGCTGTGGCTGCCCCATCCCTGGAAGTGTCCAGGCCAGGTCGGAGCAAGGTCTGGTGGAAGGTGGCCCTGCCCATGCGGTGGAACGAGATGGGCTTTCATGTCCCTTCCAACCCAAACCATTCCATGATTCTGGGAATCCACGATCGCGCCTGGCTCCGAGGAGGGAGGAGAGGGAGCGGGGCGAGGAGCCGGCAGCGGCCGCACGATGGCAGCGTGGGATCGGCACTGGGGCGGGGGGAACGGGACCATCCCGGGGGGAACCGGCACCATCCCGGGGGGAACGGCACCATCCCGGGGGGAACGGGACCATCCCGGGGGAACTGGCACCATCCCGGGGGGAACCGGCNGCCGGCAGCGGCCGCACGATGGCAGCGTGGGATCGGCACTGGGGCGGGGGGAACGGGACCATCCCGGGGGGAACCGGCACCATCCCGGGGGGAACGGCACCATCCCGGGGCCGGGGGAGGGAGCGGCTGCGGCCACAGCTCGACACAAAACTCCACTGTGCGAGATAATCTTTAGCCCTGTGTCGTGTCCCACCGCGAGCAGCCGCCGCGGCAGGTCAGGGTTATTTTAAATTAGACTTTGACATTTTGCTTTCCTGTGTTTTGTGGCTTCCCTTCCCCCGCAGCCCAGCCTTTGTGGGGGTGGGGGTGGAAGAGGTGGAAACCCGAGGTTAGGTCCTTCCAAGTAGGACCGAACGAGACTGTCCCGGTTTGCAGAGACCCACAGAGCATCCACAGACCTGTGCAGGCTGGGGGGATCCAGCCAGGCTGCAAAGCAAACTCACAGTAAGAGCCCACCCTTCAAAGCCCTGCCTGTGAAGGCACGTGGGTGATGGGCAGTGAGGAAGATCTTTGAAAGTCTCTAGCAAAAATAACACATAACTAATATCAGATCCATCTGGAAGAGCTGCACAAAAACACCCATCCAGGCTTTCCTGTATTCCTTGCAAAGTGTGCTTACATTCTATACATGGGCCCTATTGTGCATTGTAGGGGATGGGCTCTCTCAAATGCCAGCGTCTTATGGCTTTCATTTGTTCCCAGACCTCCCACCAAGTGGCTGCTGATTGAAAACCTTTTTACTCTCCTGCCAGGTTTAGCAAAAAGGGCTTGGTGTACTCGGGGCCTTTGATCTGCCTGGGATGAACATTTTCATTGAAAGAGGTGGATGAGTCATTCTATATTTGACACGGAGCTATCTTGGAATACCTTTGGATTCGCCTTTTCAAGCTCTTTCATATTTCTTTCTTTTTCTTTTTTTTTTTTTGCTATAAATATTTTGCTCAGCGAGAAGCATGAAGCTCTTTTCTGGAAATGAAAGAGCCCTATTCCAAATAGGAAAAACACACTTAGCTAAGGTTTGTGCAGTGCATATTTAGTGGTAGAAGGTGCTGGGTTGGCCCTGCCTTGCTTTTCAATACAATATCCTGCAGTGTGAAATGAATGGCTGTATTTAGAGGTATCTGGAAGTGATGACTGATGTTTGGAGAAGTTACAAGGCTTTTCCTTTTCCACATGAACTCTCCAACCTGGCATTTCCACAGCAGTGAAATACTTCTGGGGCTGAGATCATCTGATTATTATTTCCTGTGTCATGTGCTGAATTTATTATTTTGTTGAATATTACAAATATATTCTTAAGCTGCCAGAGTTTTGGATTCTTCGGCAAAGTTCACGGGCATAACAGGGATATTGGACTGGCAAAAATATTTCTTTCTCCTTGGGGGTTATTTAGTTGTGATTAGTGAATGAAAGTCCCAAATGAAGGGGGGGAAGGAAGGGGAAAATTCCCTAAAAATGCTGCTCAGATATTCTTCTGGCATAATCAGATAATCATATAATAACCATATAATCAGATCCAGAAAAATTGTAATTTTTGTGCTGAAAACTGGTAAAAGCCAGAAATCCAGGCTTATTTGCTTCACTGTCCAATTATTTTTCCTTCTCTCCTTTGGAAGAAGGGAACACATCTTTACTAATCCAGGATTATTTCTGGTCACAGCAGAATCTGGGAATTGCAGAGGGCAGTTAAGGGTTTATTCTTTAAATATTTTCCTGGAGATTTTTTAGTATTTTTTTTTTATACCTTTGGAAACCAAAACAGGGCAGACTAAAATCTTAAATTGCCCAGAGAAGCTGTGGCTGCCCCTGGATCCCTGGAAGTGTCCAAGGCCAGGTTGGATGGGGCTTGGAGCAACCTGGGATAGGGGAAGGTGTCCCTGCCCATGGGAGGGGGTGGCACTGGATGGTTTTTAAGGTTCCTTCAAACCCAAACCACTTTGAGATTCTTTGAAAAACCAGTTAAAACTCTTCAAATAAGCACCTGTTGACATTCAGAGCTGTGTGCACTCCTAGCAACACCAGTAAGTATTAAATAAGGATATCAAAATAGCAAGAGCCATCTCCCATCTCAATAGTTCAGTTTAAAACTGGCTGTAATCCTCCAAAAACTGACTGAAATGCCACGTAGGTCTCTTGAAATTTTGAGCTGCCTTGTGTGTTGCTCAAAGCAAGGCCTTCCAAATGGGGTGGGAGAAGAACTAACATCTTAAAACAAATAAATATTAGCATGTGGGTTCTTGCAATTGGTCTGTTTGTACCACCAGCCATATTCCTTCCTGCCTTGTTTTCGGAATATTGCACGGTATGTGGGGCTTCATTAAGGGATATTTTGTCCTTTGGCTTTTTCTGCACATGATTACACAGTAGCCATCCGTTCCCAACATCTGTGTTTATGAAAACCTTTCCAATAAATCTGTGCAGGGAGGAACTGTCCACGTTCCCTCCGAGTTCTGTTTTTCTTTGTGATGAATTGGTTAAAGATTATCCAGCTGAGATGTTTGTTTTTAGCTGGATCTTCAACATTACCCCTTATTCCTTCAGAAATGCATTGGGAATGGAGATTGGATGGGCAGGCAGTGCTTCCAAGCCTGTCTAGGACACCCAGTGCACCCTTTGGATGCCACCCCATGGAACAGGGAAGAGTTGCTGCAGCCAAGCTTTGTGTTTCACACCCCAACTCTGCATCCTGGAGGTGCCAAAGCCAGGTTGGGTGGGGTTTGGAGCAACCTGGTCTAGTGGAAGGTGTCAGGGTGACCCAACCAGGGCCACTTCCCAGTGAGAATATCCAAGGAACAACTTAGGGAATAAACTCTTTAGCCCGTGCATCACACCCCTGTCTGGCCATGGGTGAGTGGTGGTGGCTGGTGCAGGTCCCACACTCCACACCAGCTCAGAAATGTCCTGCCACTGCTGGCCATGGTCAGATTTTGCTGCTGTTGTGTTCTCTGTGAGACACAGGGCCATTCTCAAGCAGAATTTTGGCCCTGTGGTTGCAGTCACATGAGGTTGAACAGCTCCAGTTGTGGTCGTGGAACCAAAACCACCAAATATCTCAGAGTTTGGGAGGGACCTTCTGAGGAGATGAGCAGCACAAACCACAGACAGCAGCCTCGTGCAGCTGCACCTTCTTGGCTGGAC
The DNA here is from genome assembly GCA_013397135.1 of Pachyramphus minor. Classification (NCBI taxonomy): domain Eukaryota; kingdom Metazoa; phylum Chordata; class Aves; order Passeriformes; family Tyrannidae; genus Pachyramphus; species Pachyramphus minor. The sequence continues at coordinate 302,331 of VYXB01007429.1, read as the reverse complement.
AACATCACTTAACTCTCACTCTGAGCACGGTTTGGAGCACGTGGGTTTGAGATTCACCCATGAGGGAGCAGGCTGGGAGTCAAATCCCCCCAGGTGATGCTGGGAGTCAGATCTTCCCAGGTGATGCTGGGGGTCAAATCCTCCCAGGTGATGCCAATGTGGGCAGAATCATTAGTGTTCAATAGGTACCACCTGAAAACTTTAAAAGAGCTGACGAGGTGTTATCAGGAGACAGAAGTGTCTTGGAAGCCCCTGTGTGGGTGATAAATTTGGGGTAGCTCATCCTCTTCTGGATGCCTGTGAGGTTCAGGAGTTCTGAAGCTGACCTGGATAACAGTGTGGATTTTGAAAGGCTTCCCAAGATTTTCTTCAGTAAGGTAACACCTCTTGAACTCTTGGGGTGCTTCTGCTGTCTGGTCTGTGGCACATTTAATACTGGCTAAATTCTTAACCTGATAGATCTCACCTATCATTAGAACTGTGTGTCTCGTGCAAGACTTGCAGAAACAGAGGCTGGTGCCCTCCAGACTTCCAGCTCTGGGGCTTCCCTACTGTTTTTCTTTGAAAAGCTTCGGTTAACGTTGGCAACAGGGCCAGCACTAATTTATCTTGGGATTGGGAGTGTTGAACAGGAGTGAAGATTGGGCTTTCTGAGGTGGTTTTTGTGTTTCTCTCTGTGTCTGTGCTGAGTGTGGTCACCCTCAGGGGTCTGACTTGGTGCTGAGGGACTGGGACTGGGTTTGGAGTCAAGAGTTCCTTGACCTGGAAGGTTACACCAAGATTTATGAATGAGAGGCTGGTCGCCATCTGATTTAACTCAGTCATGTTGGATCATAAGCCACAGTTCTTTGGGGCTGAAAGCACCTCCAGTTTCTCCAGCTCCTGTTCACTATGGAAGGAAAAAGACAAAATCTAACCTACAGCCCTGAACATGCTCCTGTGTGTTGTCCATACCTCCAAACGAGGTTTCCTGACACCACAGCTCTGCCCCTGTGTAGCCTTAAAAGACATTTAAGAAATTATTATTAATTTTCACTTTCTGGTTCTCGGGCAAAGGATTTGTTCTCTCTGGCAGTCACTTCCCCATCAATAAAACTGCAGTATTTTGTTTCTAATCCCAGGGAGAGCCAGTTGTCATGAGGAAATGTCTTGCTTTTCTCTATGATGTGAAAATCAGACTTTCGAGGGCAGTATATCATCATCTCAGATTCCTAAAGCTCCCATTTTCCTGAAATAAAAAGCCCTAAGTTTAAAGTTTCCTGGGTATTGACAAACAAACATTTTGCTGAGTTTCTCCTCCAAAGTCTCAGGAATTCAGTGGGAAAAAGGCTCAGGCCCTGCTTTGTGGGTGTAGGTTAGAGATGTTGTTATCTCTCAGCTCCCTTTAGGCTCCTTTGAGGGATTTTTATAACATTGGTTTTCCTTTCTTCTCATTTGTGTTTTACATACAAGTCCTGGTATTTTGGTTTAGCCCACAAACAACATGAAGCCTTGATTTTTCCTGCCAACCAGACTCTTCCCCAGCACCAATTATCCAGAAGGAAACTACGGATGTAAAACCACACCAGAAAGTTTGAAGCCCATAGAAAAGTATTTTAATTTGTGATATATAAAAGAGTTTCTTCTCTAGTGTGTGTTGTCTTTGGGCCACCTTGTTTTTCCCAGTGGCTGGTGACTAAGTTGGGGCAAATGTTCTGTCCATTAAACCACCTTCTTCCTCCTGGTGCTTGCTCTGGCAAACAGGAGGTTTAGTGGTTGTTGCTGAGGAGGAAAGAGCTTTCTAGAGCTTCTGTAGAACTTATTCCTGCTGTGGAAACCCAACTAGAACTGAGGTTATGACAAGCTGTTTGTGTGCAGCTCTCCCTTGCAATGCCCAGTGTGCTGATGTTTGGTTTCTAGGAGAAATTTTTTTGCCTTTGTTTAGAGGGATAAAAGTGTTTGTCTGACGTGTCTGGGCAGAGTTAGCAGTGCTGGCTGATGGGACACTCCTGCTTTCCCAACAGCAGGGGCAGCTGTGGAAGGCATTCCTGGATTGTCCCACCATTTTCACCTGAACTGCCACTGATTTCAAGTTACCACTACACAGGGCTGTAAATGGGGTGGGTACAACCCACCTCCAGCAGGGGCTGGAGCTGCCTCAGGTGATGGGACCTGCCAGGATGGGTTAACACTTTACAGCACTAACCTTGCCTTGCCTGCCAAAGCTGCCTCTGGCAGCACAGACATCAGGGACTGCACAATAAATGGCACTTGGATCCCTCTGTTATGCACCCAGGCCACAATAAACCCACATTTATTCCTCATTGTTTGTCCCTCAGCTGCAGGGAGCAGGGAAAATACAGGCAGGAAGGAGTTCAGTCCACACGTGCTCTGATATTGGCGTTTTCTCCCCCAAAGCATTTGCTACTGGGAGTCACTGGGGACAGGATGCTGCTCTGTGTGCACTTCTGATCTGAGGCAGGTTGACTGTTTGCCTGGGATTAAATACTTCAGGGCTGGATTTTGGCCAGATCTCCTAAGGCCTATATGACGATAACAAATCAAAATGTCTTCCCCAAGGAGCAAACAATTTAAGCACAAGACAAGAAAGACAGGGGAACAGAGACAGGCTGGGGAGTATTAAGAACAAGTTTAAAATTTCCAGCTATTAATGAGAAAAGGGGCTTTCATTTTTCATCCAGCTCTGGGGAGGACATCTGAGGAGTTTGGATTTCGGTTTCACAGGCTGGGAAGCCACGCTGGCAGGGTTGTTGTTTATCTCTCCTGAGAAACAGCGTGTTTCAAGTTGATTCTCTATCGAATAAAGGTTTTAAGAAAATATTTTGTTTGCTGCTTTCTCAGCTGTGCACAGCATTTGTCTTCATCCTTTGCTGGTATAATATTATAATAGTTTCTTGTAAGTGCTGAGCCCTTGCTGCTGACAGCTGCTGAGAAATGATGCTGTCATGAATCATGCCTGCAAACACAGTTCTGTGATGTGCCCAGTTCTCAGCCCCCATAATTAACAGCCAATTACTTCCTCTCCGAGAAGCCAAAACTCCAGCAGATGAAAGAACCAGTGTTGTGGGAGCAGATGTGTTGTATCAGTTCCTGTGTCCTTTACAAACATACAAACACTTGGTTACATCCATGGGCAGGAGCTGGAAGTCCTTAAAACCACGCCTGGGTTTGGCCATCTGTGCTCAAAGTGAGGAAAGGGGAAGGAGGGAGGGAGGGAAGGTCTCTGCAGCTCCAGGACGATGTGGCTGCAAAAGCAGCACCACTCTGGAGCTTTCTGGCTGTTCCCTGAAGTACCAGTCCCTGGTTTACTGATGGGGGTGTGCACAGGTATGAGAGCTGAGTGCTCCAGGTACCAGAACCCCCCAGGAATGTTCCCAGTCCTGGGGTTGCAGCTTTTGTTTAAGCAGGAGACCCAAAGCTGAGCCTTTTCCATCTGGAGTTTGTGTGGCAGAAACCAATGTGGTTTAGGAGACAGAGCTGGGGAATGGGAGCCAGATCTCCTGACCAGAGCCTGCAGTCACTGATTTCCTGACCTTGTCTCCTCTTTATTGATTATTCTTTGACAGAATTTCGTTTGTGTTGGTTTACTCTTGTTTACTGGGCAAGAAGCCTTTCCTGGGAACAGATTAGAGCCCATAAAATGTTCTTAAACTTTCTACTTTCTCATTCTTTCATCATTTGCTGTTTTCAGTACTTGATTGAGCAACTAAACTGCTCAATGGGGATTCTGTGTCCTGACTGGGAATTTGTAAGTAGGAAGAGTTAAATCAGGATTTCAAAAGGACTCTTTGCTCTGGATGTTTCATTATTAATCCTCCACAAAGTCCTTGGTTTTCTCAACATAACATTCATTGTCCATGTTAGTATCAGGAGGTGGATTCAGAAATAATAAGTATCCAAAAATAACCAAAGATTTCTCTTTTATTTGCTTTATCATAGCTGGTGTAAAGGTGGTGGTGCCACCAATCTCCTTTCCACAAATATGGGATGGAGTTTTAATTAAAAATATATAATAACCCCCAAACCATCAGAATAAAAGTGGAGGTGAATGCTGCTGAAGGAAATCTGTGTGTGCCATGAAATGAGCATTCTTAAATCTTCTGCAAGATTTTTTAGCTCTGCATCTCTTCACAACTGCTACTGACTGTCTGGCTTTGGACAAAGCTACTTTTCTGCCTCTGCTGCTCCTATAAAATGTGTTCAGGACATTTACAGGGAGGCTGGAGGAGTTAGTATTTCTGTAATTCTCTAAACATTTGAAAATGTAAAATATTTGCAGATGTAGTGCCATATGCAACTCCATAACAAACTTTTATTCCTTGTATACTAAATTTCTGACTAGCAGCAGTCTCTTGGCTGGCTGCTCCTCAGCTGTGGGAGACTTGGAAATATTCTTTTTGGGGAATGACTCATCCAGGCTGTGCTCCCAAGTCCCAGCTTTACCACCTCCCTCCCTGTTCTGTTGTTGTCTCAGCTCAAGGGCTGAGCAAAGTGAGGCTGCTCCTGTCTGAGCATCCTGTGTTCAGCTGCTTCCCTGATTCCTGCTGTGGGAGCAGCACCAGTTCAGGATGGATCAAGGAACAGGCTCTTTTGCCTTCCAGCCTTTTTCCTGTCTGAGCATGGCGTTGCTGTGCAGTTGCAAAATCTCTGTGTGTGTCAGCAAGGCCTTTGCTCACCTGCTGACCCTTCAGCCTCACCAAAACAGAGTTTCATTATGTGTTTTTGTATTACTTTCCCCAGAACTTTCCTGATTTGTAGCTTCCTTCTCTCCCCACCGCCCCTCTTGCACAGGACTCTGGATTTTTATGGAGTTTGCCATGACCTCTCCCCCTTTGGAGCTGCATAAAGCTAATGAAATACCCAACAGGCCATCAGCGTTATCCAAGTATATTTGTGGAGATTATGACTCTCAAATCCAGGCTTTCTGGGCAGCACAACTTCCCCCAAATCTAATGAACAAACAGAATGTTTCTCCAGGAGAGAAATGCTTTGGATGAATGTGAGAGCCTGAGAAAAGCCCAGATCTCCCTTCTCCAGTTAATGTGCCTGGCAGGAGTGTGATTGCCTCAGTGTCCGTGGGGCTCCAGAGGATCCCTGTCAGGCTTGTGCTCCTGGGGCTCTTCCAAGTGCCATCCCCAGCCACTTCCTCTCTGTTTAACTTTTTGCTGCTGTGCTCTCTTCCCATTTATCTCCCTCTGCCCTGCCCCTGGCAGCCCAGGAGAGGAAGCAGTTCCTGCTGCTGATGGGGACAGAGCTGTGTCCGTGTCTCTGCCCTGGGGCAGGGGGTGAAGTGACCCAGACTGGGCATCCCTCGCCATTCCCAACGTGCCTGTTCCAGGGAAAAAGGAGCTTTCCAGCCCTGAGTGTCCCTATGACCCCCCCACCCTGTAGTGCTGCCTTGGTATCTCCCAGGAGGACAAACCTGGACGTGCTTTGCTGATTCTTTTGCAGTTGGGTTTGGGGTTTTTTTCTCAGTTGATTGTTGGTTTACAGGAACAGCTTTGTGAGTCTTTGGTGAGACCTGGACCTTAAAGCTCATTTCTGAGAATCCTGTACCTGCAGAAGTCCCAGTGATTCCCCTGGGGACCCCACTCCGAGGAGAAAGGGGCTCATAGGGCAGAAGTGCTGCTTTAAACTTTCTACATACCTGGCCTTTTAAAATCATTGTAATCAGTTTATTTTAGGACAAGCTGTCCAATGACATCCTGGCCATTTAAAAAAAAAAAAATCAACAGGAAATTCTGAATGTGAGTCATGCCTTTGTCTTAGTGTTTTTCAAGGATTTTTGGAATTTATTAAAAAGAAAAAAAAAAAACAGAAATCCTTGACGTTGACAGAAACAACTTCAGAAAGTCCACGTATTGAGAGGTCACTCAACAAGGAAAGAATATGTGTAAACTCCAAATTTTTACTTTATCTAATGTCTTTTTAATTAACCAAAACTCCACAACTCCCCAAAACCCACGAGTGAGCTGGGGAGAGAGCCGGTATCCCTAATTCTCTTCCCCCTGAGAAAGCTGAGTTTTATGGTTGGATGGTAGGAAAGGTCTGCCCTGTGGGAATCCCAGATGTTCCTGAGTATCAGATGCTTTGGGAAGCACATACAGGGTTTAATCCTGTGCTCTTGTGTGGAGTTTCCAGACTCCTGGTGAATGCATGGACAGCCAGCTCGCTGCATTCCAAGGGCTGTGGAGCAGAATGGAAAATGGGAACCCATCAGGAGGAACTGGGACTCTGCAGAGCCTGGAGCATCCAAACAAATCCCTGTTACAGCATTTTCAGCTTTAAACCAAACATTGTCCTGGTTACAGAAGTGTGAAACCTTTTCTTTGGTAACTGGTCAACAGCTGTTTGTGATCACAGGTTTTTCCATGATTTAAGGCAGGGAATCCTTCTGAACCACACAAGGAATACTCCTGGCCTTTAACAAAAAGTGCTGATATCAAAGTAATATTGAAAATTTTTTGTAGTGAACTGGTAAAATTTTCCTTGTCCTCTTCATGCCTTTCATCAAGAAGCAACAGAAATTAGATGTGGGAATGGAGATGAAATCATGCAACCTGTGGTTGTCCTGAAAGACCTGAAGTCTTTTCCAGGACTTGGGGGGAAAATCCTTGTTCTCAGAAGGGCATCCTGCATTTTATGTGTGAGATTGGGCTGCTAAATGATGACCCTCAAATGATGGACTTTCAGGTGATGGAATAAATTCCAAATAAAGGTGAGGCTGATTCAGGTGACCAGTGCAGAAACACTGTTGGCATCAACACCAGCCCTGAAAAACTGAGCCAGACTCTGAGACTGCAGGACTGTTGTAAGAACAACAAAAACTTCAAAGGAGAAAAAGGAGTAATGTAGCTCTTCTTGTCCTTCCTCTTGCAAGAGCAGCCTCAGGTGGAGGTGGCTGCACGTGTGTCCGTGGCCAAGGTGCCACCAGATGGTGCTCAACAACGTGGAATGTTCTCCCAAGGGCTGCTGGTTCCAGCCCTGTCACTCAGCAGCTCTGTCACCCTCCCCTCCAGGGACTGCAGAGCCAGCCTGGGGGTTCTGGAAGCACTTCTGCATTAGTTTGCAGCAAGGATTTAAGGGGAAAAACATGTGGGTTGGGCAGAGATCCAAGTCGGAGTGCTGGGATGGGACAGCAGTTCCACAAGCAGTGCTTAAGCAGAATAATAGGAGCTGGGTGTTGAGGGATCACCTTCTCCTGCTAATGGATGATGCACATGCTGAGCACCAGGGAACGTGGCAGAGCCTTTGCCGTGTTCTCTTGACGCTTTCCCTCCAAAACACCCAGATTACATTTGCTTTTGTATCTCTCCCACCACTTCATTTACTGAGAACCTGCTGGTGTGAGGTGAGGGAGCCTGTTCAGGGTACAGTGGGAAAATATGTTTGATCAGGTCTGGTGCAGTTGCTTTGCAATGGGAATGTTTTTTTTCTTTAAACCCCTCCTGTATACTTGGAAAAGGAATCCTGTGGCCCGAGTCAAGTGAATTAATGTTTTGTAAAAGGAGGGTGTAATCATTTATTAGCATTGTGCTGGACAAAGTTCTTTGTCTCTGCAGATTTGGCCGAGTGCCCAGACTCAGGCAGGCTCTGACTTTTGCTTGAGTCTCCCAGATAAACTCTCAATGAAACAAGGCTGGAGTTGCCCCAGCTGACATGGATCCAGGGAGCAAACCCTGTCAGGAGGAACGGGCTGGGGCAATGCCAAGCCCAGCAGAGATGGCAGAACCTGTTGGAGATGTTTGGGGGGTGTGGGGTGAGGGGTCTGTTCGCAGTGTGAATCCACGTTCTGCTCAGGTTTTACTCGGCTGCAGCTGATCTGCTCATCCCCGTGACCAGATCTGATTGGAAGGGTCGCTTTCTCTCATCTATTCTTTTTTTTTTCCCTTTCCTATGGATATTGAATTTACTCCTGTCTAAATATCAAACCATTCCTGGCTTGTTTTCAGCGCTTGGCTGCGGGTTCTGTTTCCTACGGCCGCTCACTCCCCGTCTGCCTTGGGCTGTGTTTGAAACCCGCTCCAAGGGCAAACCCTGGCAGCCTGAACACCCTTCATTCAGGGGGAATGTCACTCTCAGCCTTTTCCCAACATAATCTCCTGAAAGGTTAATCATAAAGTGCAGGAATGCGCTCTGGGATCTGACACAACGCCTGACAAATATTTCCAGCAGGGCCACCGCTAAAGAAACCCAGGTGTGGTCTCGCTCTTAATGTCTCTGCAAGAGGGTTGTATCTTTGGAGAAACAAAGATAAATTGAGAGCTTAACCCGTTGGCTTCTCGGCGTTTAAAAAAAAATTAAACTTCCACTTGTTCTGGTTTTGCTCATCCGTAATTCCCGGGGGCAGATCGTGTTTCACAGGGATGAAATACACTTGATGTCTTTATGAAAAATGCAAACAATGTGTTATTTCTAATGATGCCTTTCTGTGCTCTTGAGTTCAGCAGCATGCTTGGAAGCCCCAGTATTTACACAGGGAGCTTTAAACCGTTTCAGACTTGAAAACAAACAGTTTAAGGAGATTAAATAATCTCATTGAAATATGTTAATAATTTCTGTGATTAATCTTTATTTTTTAAATTGAGATAAATCTATCATTCAGCGTTCTAATTTAAAAATAAGCTGCAGAAAAAGGAGCAGTTCTAGAATTGTTTCAGTTTTGTTTCAGCACCAAAGGGGACACATTTTATTAATTGGGGGCATCTTGGTTTTTCTTTTTTTAAAGTGCCACCCTCTTTTTCTTAATATAACTTGTCATTTCCTTCTTTAGTCTTACAGCCTACAATTAATAGATTTTTTTGTTTTGTTGTGTTTGTTTCCTGAGATAGGATTGTATGGAGGGAAATGGGATGTTTTATGGAAACATAGGGAATCTTTCCAGCTCCTGTCCTGGTCATGAGCACAGGTTCTGCAGAATTATGTAATATTCCTCTCTGTTTTAGTAATCTCCCTTGAATCTCAGAGCCATGGCATGTCAGAGCTGACATTCTGGTGTGGCAAAGCTGCCAGGGCAGGAATTCTCCTGAGCTCTGATGCTGCTCCTTGCAGGAGTCAGCAGAGAGATGAAACAAGCCCAGTGCAAGGTGTAAATCTCTCTCTCTCTCTCTCAGCAGCTGCTTTCCTTGTGCAAGCCATTTTTAGTTCTCACTTTAGGCTCTTCTCAACCCAAGCATGGTCCTACCCTTTCCCTGAACCTTCCAGTTGGAGAGGAAAGGAGGGGCAGAGGCAGCAAGAAGGGCTCCCTCCTTCCTCTCACCCCTCTGGTGTGGCTCTGAGGGATGAGACTTCATGAGTGCAGTTGATAAACCTTTCCCCCCTCCTCCATGTTTCTACCTCTGAGGAAATGGCTGTTTGTATTTTATGAAGAAAACACTGGTTAAAAACACTCAGTGTGTTGAAGTTTGGTCCCTCCACTGCCTTTCTGAGCTCCAGAAGGTTGTGGTCTTCTCACCCTTGGATCAATCACTCTTCTGTCAGAGGCCTAATTTTCCAAAACTCTTCAGTTTTTATCCTTTCTGTGCCTGTTTGAGGTGAACCTCAAACCCCCATCTCACAGGTATGAAAGTAAACCTCCCCTGATGGCATTGGGAGTTCTCTGGCCCATGGAATATGGACACAAACCCCACCCAGGAATGCAGGTTTTAATGCCATCCTTTAGTCTGTTGACTTTCAGCAAGGAATTCCATCCCTGAGACTCTCAGTCTGGGCTTGACATAAAAAACTGATTAAAGCAGTTGAAAAAAAAAATAGATCAGGGCTTTCCATTTTCCTCAAATATCAGTTCCATTTTCCAGTGTCTGAAATCTGGTGAAATTAGAATTTCACCTTAGGGAAGTCTGAGGGGGAAACCCTTCCCTCCTGATAAGATATTCATTGAAGTTGTGCTGCAAACTGGCCATTATGAGAGTTGGTGTGTCAGCACGTGCTGCACTCACTTGTTCTGGATCCCTTGGGCAGCTGCCTTCAAATCAATATTAATTATGCACCACTAGACAGGAGCTGATCTGAAAGGAAGAGCGGGTTTCATTTATCAGCTACCTGATGGTTACTGTGAGTGTGGGGTTTGGTTTAGTCCTGATTCCTTTCTTTTTCCTTTCCTTTTAAGAAATCTCCGATCGCAGTATTGGAGCACTAATTGCATTTTGCTTGATCTAATAAATAAAAAAAAATCACCTTGTTTGCCATAAGTTCAGAATTCCTGGCATCCTCCTGACCGAGGCTCTGTAGGATCCATCAGCGCAGGAGTTCAGCTCCAGCCCCTGATGCCTTCGGAGAGCTCACCCCTGGGTAACATTTTTATTCCTTCTGGCAACTGTCCAGTGAACAACAGAGGAACCTGAGGAAAGTGGCTTTGAAATGTGTGTTTATTGCATTGTCATGGTGCCAGAACGAGCCGCTCGTCTGGAATTCCTAACAACTGCTCCTCGGAGTCGTCTGACTTTCTGGGCAGGGATCTGGAATAGCTGTGAGCTGGATGCTCTGCTGGGCTGGCTGAGGCTCACAGGTCATTTCTGGCAGGGTTGGGTGTGTTCTTTCTTCACTGGGAGTGTCTGCTGGAAGATACCTGGATTTTAGATGGTTTAGTAGCAGTTCTGTTGGTGATTGGTGAAGTTGAGGAGGTTGGAGGTATGTTTGTTATTGTAAAATTAGGGAAGAATAGGAATCAAATTAATCACAGAGTCATAGAGTTGTCAAGGTTGGAAAAGACCTTTAAGATCATCAATTCTAACAGTCAACCCAGCACCACCTCCATGTCCAGCATCAAACCATGTCCTCAAGTGCCACACACAACATTTCTGGGGTGGTGACTCCACCATTTCCCTGGGCAGCTATTCCAGTGCTTGACAACACAGCTGGTAATGTGAAAATGCTCAGGGAATTGGAAGAGAGGGTTGGGAAGTTCTTCAGAAGGTCTCCCAGTCCCAGCATCTCTCTGGACAGCTGTTTGTCCATTCCCAAACCTCCCATGGTCAGCTTTAGCCTCCCTAGCTGGACCACACCAGGCTTTTACCCAGTGTCACAGGGTGCAGGTTTTTCATATTTTAGAACTCTAGGACCTGAAAACTCCAGAACCAAATCCATGAGAAGCCCAACTTGTGCTTCTGCTGATGAGTTCAAGAAAAAGATTACAGAGTAATAAGGTGTTTCCATCCTGTTTCTGGCCAGCACCTCAAATCCAGCACGTGCCCAGCAGTGGGTGCAGTTGGAAGTTGTCTCTGTGCAGTTGGAAGTGCTGATATTTAGAATTTTTCTGCCCTGAGTAGTTCCTGGATTTGCAGAGAACAAAGTGTTGCTTGATCTGGGCAGGGTGTCACTGATAGCCCACGTTGCTGCAGCTCTGGTGCCTCTCAGCCCTGCCCTCCTGCTTTTCCTGACTGCTGGGATGGCTGTGAATTTTGGGCCTCCTCTTCGTAGGTTACAATATCTGTTAATCAACATTCCTGGGTCTTCCCTCATCGCTGCAACTCACTGGAGCCCCTGAGCTGGAAGAAAACTCTGTCAACTCTCCCTGTAAGCTGAGCCATTGGGGCTGTGAGCAGTGCTGGAGTTTTATTTATTGAGTCAAGACTCTTGGATTTGCAGCTTTTGCTTTGGAAGGACAAGCCATGAAACACTGCCCTTCCCTGGCTGTCCCTGGGGAAGGACAATGTACAATGTACCTGTGTCCTCATTCCATGTTGTAGCTTTGCATCTCTTACCTTGAAATCCCGAAGGAAAACCTTTAAAAAGTCATTTCAGTCTTAGTGAAGGTGGGGCTGAAACCCAGTTGAATTTTTAGGGTTTTGTTTTGGGCAGTAAACTGTAGGCACTTTGGAAATGATAAAGCTTAGGGTGGCACTGTGAACACAGTTTCAGAGCACTGGGGTTTGATTTTTGTTGGTTTGATTTTTATTCATAGAATCACAGAATATCCTGAGTTGGAAGAGACCCACAAGGACCATCAAAGCCCAGCTCCTGGCTCTGCACAGGACAACCTCAGGAATTATTTCAATGGGAATGAGTGTTCTCCCTGAGAGAATTCCCATTAACATACAGTTTTCTTTGAAAACTGGGGGAAAATGAAACAATGTGAACACCACTAAGGAATGCTTATCTTTTCACTCTCAGTGCCTAAGGAAATATCCCTGGGGAAGCTGTGGGAGGGAGACTTTAAAGTCTCCAGACATTTAGATTAGGGAATTGAAGAATTTAGGGAAGTCTGAAACTTATCAAAAAGAATTGGAATGGGCATCATGTGCTTCTCATAATCAAGCATATCTAAACATGGGGGCAAGTTACTCATTAGTGCATATCAAAAAACCCCTTTTAAATTAATCTTTGTTATCATTCTGTGGTCCACTTTCTCATATCTTATGGTCCTTAGTTGAAAACACACACAATTGGGAGCAGAAGTGACTTCCCTTTCTGAAAGGGCTGTTGCAAAAATGCAAGTTCTGTTCTTCCACTGGTGCAAGCACAGAAATAAGTACAATTGAAACATAAAAACAGTAAACAAACATTCACAGCTTGGACTTCTCTTTTATTGTTGTAAAAAAGAAAAAGTTTAAAAAAAACTAGGCAACACTCCAGGAAATGATTCTTAGTGTTTTAAATATATTGTTTTAAATTTAGGTGATCCTCCACTTTATTAAGCGGGTGGGGGGATTAAGAAACATTGTTGTAGGTTACCTGTTTATAAACTCTGCCTCCAGAAATAACTGAGGGGCACAATTCACATCAGCGCTATCAGAACACAGATCATCTGAATCAAAGCTCACAGCTTGTTTACCATTTCAGCTTAACCTCATTTACTGTGTTTCTATTCAGATAAAGATGTAAATAAGAGACAGAAAAGAAATTGTCCCGGGCCGGATGTGAACCGAGATGCACAGACCTTTTCCAGTGCTTTGTGTCCTGCTTTTGACCTTGGCTGGGGCAAATGCCTGCCTGGGTTTGCAGCCACACTCACTGAAGCCTCCCTCCTTGGGGATGTGCAATTCCTGCTTGGCTTCTCACAGGAAATATCCAGGGAAGCTGTGGCTGCCCCATCCCTGGAAGTGTCCAAGCTTGGACAGGGTTTGGAGCAACCTGGGCTGGTGGAAGGTGTCCCTGCCCAGGGCAGAGAGTGGCATGAGCTTTAAGATGAGCTTTAAGGTCCTTTCCAACCCAAACCATTCCAGGAGTATCTTCACAGTTCCTTTGCAGTGGATTGTTGCTGTGGGATGATCTTGGAGCCGAGGGGGCTCAGGTACCTGGCTCAGCCTCCTGCTGACTCGTGGGGATGTGGTTGGCTTGGGTGGATAAAGCTGGGTTGCCAGCATTTCCTGTCCTCCTGAACTGGGAGCATTTCCTTGTGTTCTCCTGCCTGTTTATATCCATCTCTTTTCCTGTTCCAAGCACAGGCTTTGGAGCCAGAACTGTCACTTGGGAACGTTTCAGTGCGTGGCTTCTGACCAGGGGTGCTGTGCATCATCCCAGTGAGTCCCAAGCCTCAGGATCTGGGTCTGTGAGATCCCAAACAGTGAGACATTATAGTCACTGAGGGAGTCAGGAACATAAAAGTACAACCAGCTCTTGGGTTTCTGCACATCCTCCTGCACACCCAGTCATTTGTGTTGTCCACTCAGCCCATGGATCTGCAGACTTTGCAGGATCTTTGCATTCTTTACATGTTAAACTCTGGCTTTTTCCTTGAATTCTTCCATTAGCAGAGCATTTTACATTCCTCTGACATCTGCAGTTTAACATATATTACATATAAATCTGGATTTATTGGAAGTGTCTTTACTTATTTCTCAGCTTCTTTCAGAACATTTATTGGAGGAGATGCATTTGGCCTGGCAGGCTGGGCTGCAGGACAACTGGGGGTTGTGGAGGACAGTTTTCAGAAGAGGAGATCTCTCTAGAGAAGCAGGATTGTCTCCACAAAAGGTTCACTGTCTGTCTGGCACAGCCCAGCAAAAACCTCCAAACCCTGTGAGATGGAGCCACTGCAAGACCATAAGACACAAGGCCACAATTTTCTGCCTTTCTGGGAGAATTTTTGATCTGGGCCAGCACTTGATTTTGGGGTTTGGCTCAGCAGTGGGAGTGGAGCTGCTCTCTAATTTCTGGATGTCAGATGGTGAGCTGGTGGTTGGATGTTTGCTGTGTGGACATGTTGCTGTAGTTTAATGGGAGGCTGTCAGTGAAAACAAGCAGCAGGGAGACAGGACACCCAAATTCCTGGTGCTCTTTGGGACAATGGCAGGACTGGTGGCTTGGAGGAGTCTGGCTCAACCTCAGACTGTATTTGTAGAGCTGCTGTGGGTGAGCAGGAATTCAAAGAACAAAGAAAGTCTGCTGAGGTTCTAAGGGACTCCCTTTCTCCAGAAATTTGGGAGTGTGAGAGAGCCAGGGTGACACAGGTGCCAGTTGGAATGTTCTGAAGAAACCAGGAGTGCCCAGTCTCCAGTAAAGGCGTGGTAGAACACACAAAGTAGGGACATGTTTTGTTTGGTTGGGCTTTTTGCTCTTTAAAAAAGCCTTTCCCATAATCTTGTTTGACTGGAAACCAAAGGCTGTGTCCTAAAATGAAGCCTTGCTCTTCTTCTCACCCTGTGGAAATGCAGATCCCAAATTCCAGTGGGAAACAGGATTTCCATGCACAGCACTGCAGAATATGCTCTGATGCTCCAAAAATCACCCAATTGCCAAAGAAAAGACTTCAGGAAATACTTTTGAGAGGGAATATGAATGGAATAATTATGCAGTTGGTACAAAATGAGCTGAGATCGACCAAGCAGTGGCTGAGGCCTGGCAGAAAGAGGAATGATTTTTCCCTGACGTCACCCTTTGAGCAACTTCCTGGCTCTCCCAATACTGACTCTGTAATTTGGATCTACTTTTGAACACTTTGGAAGTCCCACTGACTTCAGTGGAATTTCTTCAGGTGTGTCTTAAGCATATGCTCAATTTTTCATATTGTGGCCTCTGGTGCTCAGCCTTTGATTGGTCACTGAAGTTGTAACCTCTTAATTAACTTTATTTTAGCTGTGTCAGGGCTTTGTTGTAGAGAAGGATTTTAACAGAATGGGACTAATTGGTGCTAAATGCAGGGAACAGTCTCTTGAGACAGGTTTGTGCTTCACCCTGGAGCTTTATTACCCTGCTGTGGCATGGTATGAGATGTGAATTGTGAGGTCTTGGTTGTACAAACCAGCATCTTACCAGCAAGTCTTGTGCACCAATTTCTGTAACTCTTAATTTAGCACAGCAAAAAAACCCAGCTCTGAAAGAACCAGCAGGTGAGGTGTCTGATATGTGGCAGATCAGATTCAGGTAGTTCTTTGCAGACCTTATGAGCTGCTTTTTTCATAGGCCTGTGCTGCTGGAAGTCTTTAACTTGTTCCATGGAATACAAATTAAATGAAATTATTTATAGGCCACTGAATGCTCCTGGATTTTTGGTTTTACAACTTAGTCCCCAACAGTTCCAAACTGCCTCATCCTGAGCCTGCAGGACACTTGATGTACGTGATGTGAGAGAGGAGTCACCTGTTTGTGTCCAGCCCAGCTCCAGGTATCTCTGTCCTTCCTGGGACACCAGCACACAGGAGGAGTTAAAACCAGGGGCTGCACAGCCTGTTCCAGCCAAGGCAGCCTCCAGCTGGGAATACAGAGTATCTGAGTGCCATGGGAACACGAAAGATGTTGATGTGAGCTTTTCCTAAAAGCTGCCCAGTGGAGCTGAAGGCTTGGTCCAGTGCCCTTTGGCAAGTGTTGAGGTGGGAGCATGATTTACCCCCTTGCAGTGATATTGAAGCTGTAACCTATATCTACAAATTAAAGCCAAGGATTTATTACCCTTGGAATATTTTACCCAGGCCTCTGAACTGCCAAGTGTAACTATTCTGGGCTGTAACCCAAAACATAGTTTACTGAAATTCCACTGCTTTAATGATGACTTTTTTTTTTTCCTATAGAAAACAATATGAAACATTCTGCCATCCCAACATAATTACATTCTGCATCTGGAATTTGTTGATGTTTCCTTTTGCTGCTCATACACATTCAATTCAATGAAATGGTTGGTGAATGCTGTCCTCTCCTAAATCTTGGTTGCTGTGGGTTGTTACAGCTCTTGCATTACAAAAGAGGACTGTTGGATGGTGAATTCCAGTGGTTACTGTGTGGAAGGAACACTGTCCTGTCCTTTTTCCCAGAGGATTTGAAGAAGTAGGTCACTCAGGCTGAAATGTGTCTTGGGAATGAAGGTGAAACCATTTGGGTGGGTGTCACTCAACGTGCTCCATGTCCTGGCAGCTCTCAGTCAGCAGGGATGCTGGAATTACAATGGAAAAGGCACCTAAATCCACACTTGACAGGGGCAGGAGTGTGGATGTCTTGCAAAACGTTTGGTGGTTGCTGTGGCTACTGGAAGAGCAGGAAGATGCTGCAGCTCCTTGCTTGCCTGAAGGAGATCCCTGCTCTTCTTGCTCTCAGGGCTGGGAAAAGAGCTGGTTCTGCACCAGAATTGGTGCTCAGTCACCAGGGGGGAGCTGCTGCTTATTCCTTGTGTCCAGATTTAATCATGTGACCGTGGAGATCAGGAATTCTTTCATCCCAGGATGATTGTGGACCGGGAAGGGTAAAGCAGGGCCAGGACACCAAAGCCTTCGAGTGGTGGAATTCTCTCACAAGGCAATAGCAGGTGCTCAGGTTGAGCTCTGAAGCCTCAGGAGGGGGCAGAGGGAATCCACAAACGTGGCCTTGGAGGGTTCACAGACAGTCCCCTTGCCTCTGGATCCTGGTCTGGTGGGCAGAGCCAACTGGATGTTTTCCAGATGATTGGAGAGATGTGTTTCTGAAATAATTTTGCAGGAAAACAAACTGCCACATGAAAGGACAGCAGTGCCAGGAAAGTAAAGGAGAATGACAGGCATTACCAGTGTTTAATCCTTCCCCTCTCCTGTTCTCATGTGCTGAGCAGTGGGATCTTTGCCTTGTACTGAACCTGGAGCTTTACATGGCATCTGCTGGTGGATTTGCATCAGATGGATTTAAGCAGGTTGTGCACAGGCTGTCCCAGTACAGCCTCTCTGTGTCTCCACTGTTGGGGATGCCACAGAAATAGCTGGATTGGGAATATGTGTGTGTTTTATTTCTTTTTTTTGTTAGCCACGTCCCCAGAAGTGCCCCAAAATGAGGATGGGATAAAGCCGTGCAGGGAATGGGAGATCATTAGACACCCAGAGTCACAACAAGCCTGATGACTCAATCTTAGAGCAAGTTTTGTTTGAATAGGAGAAAAAATGAGGTAGCAAAAGCGATTGGATGCAATTCCACAGGTGCTTGCATAGATTTCAGCTCTAAAGGATTCTCCAGCCCGCTCAGCTCCAGTGAAATTAGGCTGGCCTGGGGTGGGGCCGTGTGTGGATCCTGTGTGAAGAGCATTTTCTCTGGAACACATTAAACCAGTGTGGTCATCAGCTGAAAACGAGCAGAGAGTCAGAAACCCAGGCTGCTTCCTGCCTCTTGCCTGGGCAGTTCCGTGGTTTCAGGGCTTTCCGTGTGTGTGTCTTTCAGCATTTCACAATGAAGATCCCTTTCAGTCAGGGCTTTTCTGAAAGCAGTTTTTGGCAGAGTTCAGCTCCTGCCTGCTGCCTGAGAGCTCGGGTTGTGTGAGCTCTGTCTGTCAGCAGCAGACACTTGAACCCGGGCTGAGCACCCTGCGATGCCCCCGGGCTGTGTTTGTGAGAGCAGGATGCTGAAAGGTGAGGGAGGCACACTGCAGTGTCTGGAATGGAACCTGGGGGAAGAAAAGCAGCTTAAACTTCCACTGTGCTGTTATGAAACCAATTATAAAATGCTGATGTGCTGCCCTTTACTTGCAGAGTTTAATCAGAGCTGCCTGTCCAGCAGCAACACCCACAAGAGAACAAACCCAGGTAAACACATCCATCCCTCTGCAATCATAGCTTGTCCTCCCACATCATCATTTTAGTGAT
The DNA here is from genome assembly GCA_013397135.1 of Pachyramphus minor. NCBI lineage: Eukaryota > Metazoa > Chordata > Aves > Passeriformes > Tyrannidae > Pachyramphus > Pachyramphus minor. The sequence goes on along the minus strand of VYXB01007429.1, from coordinate 284,359 downwards.
ACCCTTGTAGCTCATGAACATTAAACAAATGCCAGGATATCACCCTGGTTGGAAAAGAAGAGAATTTGGGGGAACACAAGGCTGGTCTAAGAACTGAGAAAGTCCAGTCACAGGTCACTACAGCCCCTTGTCTTGTCTGTGAATTTATAAACAACCATTTTAAACCACAGTAACATTTTTGTGTGGTTTCTCCCATCCTGTTGGGAGGCTGTGCCAGAATCTTTCTGCACCTTTTTCTCATTTCTAGCAGCAATTTATTAAGGGCTGGCTTGGAGCCACTGCTTGTTGTGCAAATGCTTTCCTTCACATTGGATGGCTCTTCCTGCTGATTGCCCTTCAGATTTCTCTGCTGAGAGCTGTGTGTGCCTCCCCTCAGCCTCACTTCTGCTGCCTCTTAAAGGTGCATCTTTGCAGAGCCTGAGGGAGCCGTGCAGGGAATTCCAGGTGATGTGGGATGGGCTTTGCAGCCAGGTCCCAAAAGCTGGCTGTGCTCTGGTGCTTTGTGTCTAGGGCCTTACAGGTGTGTTCTCACCTGTGTCAGCTCAGCCAGCTGGAGTGACTGGAGGATGGGAATGTGGGAGTTGGATCCTGAAGCTGCTCCTGCCATATCCCCTTGGAGTCTCTTTGAAGCAGCTCATCCCAGCCCCGCTGCCTTTCCAGGGTCCGAGCCCCAGGTGTGATCCCAGAGTGTGTGAGCTCAGCTCTCACACTTCAGCAAAGCAGCACCTGCTTGGTGTGCTGTAAAACATGGAAGTCAGTAAGTGAGACAACATATCTTCCCATTCCTAAATTTACTGACCAGCTGGGAAGTTTCCAGGAATAATTCCTCCATCTCAATTCAGTGCTTGCTTCAGAATTCCACAGGACAGTGCAGCCGTTCCCTTGAGTGTCACAGATTTTCCTTGTGTCCTCTACAAGCACTTGACCCAGGGAACACTGAGCAACAGCAACAATTCCAAGTCAGGGCAGGTTAACAGGAGTTCGTGTGGCTGAGCCTGGAAGCCCTGGGCTGCCTCTCCTGTGTGCCTGACAGCTTTATTGCTGCAAGGACAGGGAGGAGCTGCTTCAATAGGCTCAACCACTAGCAAAAGATTTTTCTTTATGGTCTTAAGAGGGCTTATCTGTAATTCCTGGCTGCACAATCCTTGAAAACTATAATGTTACAGATGGTGATTTTTTTTCTTTTCTCTTTTTTTCTAACACGTGGTTTATTTTTAAATAAAGACATTTGAGCCAGGACAGGGTCGTTGTTAACCCTTTTTTCCCCTGCAGCTCTTTGAGGGAAACTGCAGATTTGACACAGTTGCTTTGTTTTATCAGTCTGTGACAATTTCATTGAGTTATTGAATTTGAAAAGTTGCCTCAGCAGTGCACAGAGCTGAAATATTTCACTGGGAGCTGAAGGAGTTTTGCTGTCGTTCCCCTCCCCGAGCACAGTTCCTACCTGGCCAGGGCTGCACTAATCTGGAGATTGCTCAGTCAGCTTTTATTGTTAACTGAGTAATTTGCATGTTCTAACTGAGGATTTGCAGTCACAGCTTGCATCAGGAAATACTTGACTTTAATTTCTGATCCCACCTGCTTCCCCTCTGGAGCTGGGAGTGAGTGGGACACACTTGTACTCCTGTGACAGGAGGGGAAGAACCCATGTCAGGGTGGGATTCTGCTGTAGAAAACAGTGTCTGGCAGGAAAGGAAAGATCTCTGCCCAAAGAGATCCTGTCCTCAAACCTCTCACTTGGGAAAGGCCCCAAGTGGGCTGAAGCTGGTGGGACTTCAGCATGTCCCCATCCATAGAGATCCAAGCATCCCATGGGAAGCCTGTGTGTGAACAATAACACACCCTCCCTGGAACTGTCAGGAATTCCCAGTGGCAAAGAGGAGCTGCAGGAAGTCCTGGCACACCAGACCTGCTACCTTTGATCTCCCCTGAGCTCTAGCAAGGACCAGACCTGTGTGTTATTTGTCTGATTCCTTTGCCTTCACCTGCAAGGCCTGAAACTGGTTTGGAAAATGTTGCTGTTGTTGGAAAAAGTGAGCAGGGGCTGCAAAGGAGCTTTTTGTGAAAGCCTGGGCCATGAATCTCAGCATCACCTCATTGTGCTTTTACAGCTCCACTCAGATTTCATCCTGAGAAGAGGAGCAGAGTGTATGTCATGGATAACTGCAAAAATCAAAATAGAAACCCCATTTAACTGAATACTGATACAGGTGGGATGTATAAAGTGGCTGTAGCTATAACTGTGTTTGTAGGGAACCAAGTATTTTTTAACAGGCACCAGAAAAGTTTGGAGATCACTGTGGGCACCTTGGTTCTGGGCTGTCTGGAGAAAGGTGACCTGAAAGTTCTGTGTTCTCACCAGGTGAAAACTTCAAAGTTCTTCAAGGTACCTGGTAACCAAAACATTTGAAGCTGAGCAGCTCCTGTGCCAAAGTGGGGTTTGGTTTTCCAGACTGGCAGTGTTGGCTCAAGGGGCTGCTCCAAAGTGTGGCAGAAGCAGGAGAAAGGACGGGTTGCACAGCTGGCTGGAAATTATTCTGCTTCATCGCCTTTGAAGGGAGATTTTAGATTTCTGTGAATGTCAGTGGGGAAAATGCATTTCTGCTTTACAGAGAGTCCAGGCAGAGAAGGAGGAACTGTCTGAGCCAGGACTTGTTCTGCTGTCCTGTTCCCACACAGTTAAACCCTGTATGAAGCAGCAGCTCCCACTGGGACAGGGGGCAGAGGGAGGAAGATGAGGGGGAGAACGTTCTGTCCTGCTTGTGCTTTGTATCTGGAGACCAAAGAAGTGCAGCATGACCTTAATTATATGAACTGGGGAGTTTCTACATGTTTTTCAAATTACAGCTATCAAATCCTTGGTGTATTCATGTCTTTTTATATTTGGGGAACTTCACAGAGAGGTGCTGAGTCTCCCTCCACACCCTGGCTCTGCAGGGGCTCAGCCATATTCCAAAGCCATTATAGTCTTGGAATACATTTAAACCCTTTAAAAATAACACTTGAACTTCTAGTTTTCTTCCTCTTCCAAAAGCAGAGCCATCAGTGCTTACTGAGAGCAGGGCTGTAGCCAAATAAATCCAGTCCTTCTACACCATGAGCAGGCCCTGCTTTTGAGAGATGATGGTCTCAGAAATGGCAGCAGACCTTTCAAAATTAAAAACCTCTGGTCATTTTCTTTTTATTTACGCTCCTCTGTTAACAAAGGCCTTGTTTGATTGCTTTTAAATGTTGTGTTTCTGGAATGAAAATAGAATATTGGCTTATTATTCCAGCTTAGGAGAAGGCTGAGAGGTTGGGGTTTTTGAAAAGACTGGATTGTTTTTAAGTTCATTATAAAGCCAAGTGTTTAAATACTGCCTGTTTTAGAAAGCTTGAATCTTTTGCTACAACTTCTTAAAAACTCCTTAGTTGATTGAAAAGTTTTATGTCCAAATCTTGGCTAACTTGGTGCACAAGACCCTGCTGGAAATATTTTGAATTCTGAGATTTCTCTGACTTGTGATGTTGCCTTTTGTCCAGACAGACTTTTCTGATAATGAAAAAAGAAATCTAGAGACAATTAACTTGCCATGAAGCCACGCAGGGGTTGGATTTGGATCTATTTTAATTAACATGGCTAATACCAAGATTCTGAGGAAGAGGAATAGATGTCAGGCACGGGTGTAGAATGGTCAGAAAAGGGTCTTAGATCTGAATATTTCTCTGAATTTTGGGAAAATGTAAATCTGCACCTGGAGTCCATGGCTGGCACTTTGTTTAAATACAGCAGGTCCTGTTCATGCTTTACCTGTGAACCATTGGGATGTTGGACCTTACTCTGGCACCCAAATTTTCGCTTTTTCTGAGCTCTTCTGTGGCTCTGGACTTGTCTAAAAGGAACTTCCAACTATCCCAAGGACCAGGTCTATCAGTTTTTTCCACTTGCATGTTTTTTAACTGTCCTAAGGAGTAAAATTAAATTCTCCATCAAATGAAATCTGGTTATCAGTCTGTGCTACGTTCTGCTTTTGCATTTCCACAAATAGTTTTGAGGTGGAGGTTTTTTCTGAGATGGGATCTGCATGACCAGCTGTAAATAAAACACAGATATTTGCATTCCTATTCTGCTTCCAGATCTTCAACTTGTCCTGAAAATTAAGGAGTGTTTAGGGTTTTTTTTTACCTGAAAAGCCTGAAACAAGGACTGAGGTACAAACATGCATCAGATGGGATAAAGCTGTCAATTTTTTCTGTGCACTGAACAGAGTTGGAAACCTTCGGAAAAAACCCCCTTGTTCAAAGCTTTTAATTGCTATTTAAAATGTCTGTCACTACTTTACTCATAATTAGTGTCTAAATTTGTCAGCTCAGATGGTGTAGCTGCAGCTTCTTGGGTCAGAAATGCTTTCTGTTTTCTCTCCAGCTGGTTTCCTGCAAAGGGCTGAGTTATTCTAGCTTTTATGGGTCATTGTTAAACATGGCAGGAAGGGTCATTGTTACAAATGTTTTCAGAACTTTGATAACCAGTTTATCAACTGATTCACATGTTTAATCAGTTAATAGGTTTTCCTTTTCAGTGCATGGGAATTTCTGTGTTTATCTTAACTGAGTTACTGTTTCTACAGTGGAAAGAACTGTAGTTGACTGATAATCTTTTCAAATATGTGGAGTTTGCTCCTGTGATGGAAGTTACATGAACAGAACCTGCACTTTTACTCCCAAGTCTGTATCCATAGGGAATAATCTACCAGAATAAGGGAATGGAACCCCAAGATGGTCTGATATTCCAGGGACAGAGTGTGGAGCCACAGTAATTAGGCAGTTTATGGGTTTTAAAGGTGTTTGGGTGTTTAAAAAGATGAATAGATGCTTTTGAGAAGGGCCAAACATCTGTGGTTCCTCCCATACCTTGTCAAGAACTTCTTCCCAACGTACTTTATCACTGAAAGTGCCAAAATGTCAAATGTTTGGCATGAAACACCTCCAGGAACTGCAACCCTCTGTCTTTCTGGGAGCTGTCCTAGGGCTGCACCACCTTCCTGCTGGAAAAGCTTCTCCTAATCTCTGATCTGAGCCTGCCAAGACTCAGATCAGTTTGTAATATTGCCCTTGTTCTCTCATCTGTCTCAAATGAGAAGTTTGGGTGTGTCATCACTCTAATTTCCCTTCAAGTAAGGGAATTATTGCTGTCTCCTCTTAGATAACCTGGTGTTAAATCACCATCTCCCCATGAGACCCCAGGGCCACGCTCAGACAAAGCCCCTCTCCTGCTGAGAACACACTGCTGGCCCATGTTGAGCTGGAGGAGGGTTTTTTCTGCCATCCCCATTGTAAGGAGGCTCAGTCTGCTCCCGTGTTTATAAACAAACGTGGGGCCAGGCAGAACTGTAAACTTTATTTTGCTTTTTCAAAAAAATAAATTGAATGATGTTTGCTTTCTATGTAAAGAGCGACTTGGCATGAAATAACACACAGTAATAATGTTGCAGAACTGGAGTTTACATAACATTTATCTGCCTTGAAATTGCAGATAGTTACAGACCCTGCAAGCCTCTGTTGGGTTTGTAGAACTGAATTCATGGAGTCAGCAGCTCCTGGGAACTGGCATCGTGTGTGCACATGTGAGGAGGGGTTAGCAGCAGTTTTATGTGTCTGGTTTCTTTTTCATTCCTGTTGCTGCATGAAGGAAATGTGTTCAGATGAACACAGGTCCAATTCCTCCTATGAATTGCTCAGAGGTGCAGTTCTTAGGTTGATTATCAGAAGGAAGTTTTTACACTGGGGGTGGGTAAAACACTGGCACAGGTTGCCCAGAGAAGCTGTGGCTGCCCCATCCCTGGGAGTGGCCAAGGCCTGGTTGGGTGGGGATTGCTGGATGGGGTCCAGTGGAAGGTGTCCCTGCCCATGGCAGGGGTTTGGCCTTTCAATGGTCCCTTCCAACTCAAACTATTCCGTGAGTTTGTGAGAGAGCACTGGGAATGCTGATGGAGAGCCATGGCTGGAAAACACACTGGGCCTGGATATGTTCTGTGGGAAGGTCTGTGTGGAGCCTGCTGTTCCAGGGCTGTAAAGCCAGGGAGGGGCTGCACTGCCAGCCAAAGGGACCCACTTTGCCAGCTGATGGGAGAGAGAATCACCAGGGAGGAGGCTGCAGGGATTTAATTCCTGTGGCCACCAAAAAGCAGGAGATGATGGGAGGGAAGCAATGGGATCTTGTGGATGTGAGTGAGAAGAAAGCAGAAGGTTGGGTTAAGCCACTTGTAGAACTTGTGTTGATTCAGCCTCTGTTTCATATGGAGCATCAGTTCAGTGTTTTATTTGGCAAATCAGAACTTCCTGAGACTTGAGCAGGTGAAAGCCTTTGAAAAGCCTTGCTCCATATTTGCCTGTGGATAATTAACTGTGGCTATTGAAAACCAGTGACACCAATCCTGCTTATGGTGTTTGAGCATTTACCTGTTTGAAAAAACATTTTTTTTTAAAATATGCTTATTTTAAAAATCCTGCCATGAAATGCCGTGAAGAGAAATGAAGTGTTACATTTGAAACATCTTCCTTTTTAAATTTACTGTCAGTTTTCTGTCCTTTGCTGCTGCAAAACTCCTCCATGTTGGAGAGCCAGAAGCGAAGACGATCAACGAATTTATTGCTGAAGCTTTGTGAAACTTTAACCCAATTCATTAGGCACAGTGTAGGTGTAGACTGTGGGCAGTCATTAGGATTTCAACAGCAAATAATGCAGCCCATGAAACACCAGACTTCTTTCCCTCTCATGTAAAACCCAGTAATGCGTTTTGCCCCCGCTAAATGTGCTCTGGAGCTTTAACGTCAGAGAGAATCACGCTCCAACGCTCAGCAGATTGAATCTAAACGTTGCAGTGTTTCCTTCCTAATTCTGGCTCTTCCCTCTCTGTTAATATTCTTTGCCTCCTCAGTGATTTCTGCGTGGCTGCAAACCCCCCTGGAAGCAGAGCCCGGGGGTGCAGGGGGGAAACCCTCAGAAAGAGCAAAGCGCCGCTAATTAGGTAAAACGCATCATCAGATCCGTGGCTGTGAGGGCAGCGCGGCCCAGAAGACTTTTATTTGTGTGAATTCCTGGGACAAACGTTAAGATCCCTGGCTGGTTACTGGGTTGCTTGGCGACCCGGGGGGATATTTGGGCCTGTGCCCCGCCGAGCGGGCGCTGAGCGGCCCCGACAGCGCGGCCACCTGCGCTTGTCAGAGCCGGCAGCCACCGAGCCCCAATTAACAGCGAACCCTCTCCAGCCAGCCATCACTAACACCCCACATCAGCACTGACATCTCCCCCTGCTCCACACTCCAATTAATCCCCATGGCACTGCTGAAAAGGCAGAGGGCTTTGCTTGGGTAATCAGCTTAAATACCCGGCCGTTTCCTGCCCTCGCTGCTCCAAACTTCCCATCTGGGAGACGTAAATACTGGGTTTATTTTAAAATCTTTTTTATCTCCAATTTCCTCCAGTTTTTCTGATGGGCCTGGTGCAGGGCTCCGTTTCAAAACCTGTAAACTGGATGCAGACAGGAACTTTTAAGTTCAGTGTTGATTGCCTTTACTGGAAGGAAGGGGTAATGAGGGGTTTCCACTGGAAAAGGTACATCTTCTCTGACAGTCACAAACTGGTGATAATTAGGAAGAAATCCACAGTTTCATTTGGTTTTATGCTTCTTGAACACTCTCGCCTAAAGAAGTGTTTTGCCTCTCCTGCTGCAACAGTAGAGCAAGGATTTTTTTTTTGAAGTTAAAACGTGGTAACAGCTCATTGTGTACATTTTTATGAATATATTCATCTGAGGACTCACCAAGGTCTGTGTCAGCTGTAAGATAAGCTATGAAATGCCAATGTTACAAGACCAACCATAGACAGAAGTTATTCCAGAAGCATCTGAATTCAGTGTAATCCCTAGTTCAGCTTCCTCCAGGGTTGAATTCACTGCCATTCCTCAAGGGAATCCCATAGAGTGGATGTTCTTCGTGGCATCAGGGTCTTTACTCAGGTGAAAGACTCAAGTATGTTTAATTTTAGGAGGGTGAGTAAGCTGTGGAAACATTCCAATGCTTCCAATTATGCCTGCACACCATTTTATTCCTGGATTCACCAGGAATTTTTTGTCCATCAGACATAAACTGATGGGGAAATTCTATTTTCCAGCAAGAGAGCTTGTGATCAAAGACGTATCCTGCTTTTGAGAGTGGTTTTTTTAATTTAAATGACCAGTATTTCTCTACCTTAACATTCTCTCTTTTCCTTAACAGGCAGTGCAGTTGGCCTTGAGGATGAACCACCTTCCAGCCACAATTCCATCCCGAGGCTGATCCAGGGTGCTTGGGAAGCAGGCATGTAGTGGCCTCCACAGATGGCAACCAGCAGCAAACCCACAGCTGGACCTGCAGGGGTGCAGCACAACAGCAGTGGGTCCCTCACCCTTCATCACCCTTCATCACCCTCTGCCCAGCTGGGGCACCTCTCAGAAACTCCCTCCCACCCACTTGAGGGATGTGCCTAAACTGGCCATGTTTCTGTAGCAGGGGCTGTGAAGTGACACTGCCCAGGGGTCACACAGTTGTTCTTGGCCACTTCAAAAAGAGGGGCTGGGTGGTGTTGCTGTCAGTCACATGAGCTGACTGGCAACGGGATTGGGTTCCACATCCAGAGTGTTCCTGGATGGTTTGTATTCACAGTGTCTGGACCCAGCTCAGCTCCTACAAGGACATTAAAATAAATTGACAGATGTGCAAGGCTGTTGCACAAGAACTTCTAAAACCAAGCTTAGTGGCAGTTAGGCTCTCCTAAGCATGAACATGTTACCAGCAGTGGTTGGAGGGTGATTTTCTCTGGGGAGAGGTATCATATTCTTCACCTCATGGCAGCAGAGCCAGTATTCCCTTCTCTCTATCCCAACCAGGAATGGGTAATGCCTTTCCTGGATTTAATGGGAAAGACATATACTCTGTTCCCAGGTGCTTGAGAGTTGAACAATTACCTTTTTTTAAGATTTTATTGATGTCAGTTTACACATTTATTACCCGTTTTTTTTGTTTAATGTTATCCCTCTGTGCTGTTATTTCTCCAGTGCCAGTTTTCTAACATAATTTAATGATGAATCATGAACATTAACTTTATATATATGTGTAATGCTTTATATATATACATATATATTTATATAAAAATCTGGGTGGTGGCAGGAAGAGACTCATTCCTCCTGCTCCATCTTTTGTTTTGATCTAGTTGCCATAGAAATCCGAAGATCAATTTTGACAGAGTGAAATACTACAAATTACACTGTCAGATGACCTCATTACCCAGGGCTGGCACGCTGGCTTGTGACACTGCTGGAAGGAAAAGCATGAGCACTGCAGGAATCTCTGCTCCATGGAAAACTGTTATTTTTGGATTCTTCGGGAAGGCGTGCGCATAAAACCAGCGGTTCCCTGGTGAGTGACTGGTCCCTGAGACCAGCACAAACTTTCAGCTTCAGTTTTGGTTGGGGTGGGTGATGTCATATTTGGCCCCACGTTTCCCTGAGCTGTGACTGGCATCTCACTGAGGCACCTGAGTTCCTACAGGAAGACTGACAGAATCAGTCTTCCCCCTTCCTTTTTTGGTGTCTTCTGCTACCTGTGTGTCTTTGTATTGATGCAGCTGACGCTGCTTTAGTGATCAAATAAGTATTGAACTATGTCTTGTGATCTCAAAACTGGTTAATGGTCAAAAAAACTTCCCTTTCCTTCATTAGCAGTGTGTTTGGGGTGCATTCTCCCTTGCAGTGGGAGGTCTCTGCTGCGTGGAGATCACTGGGACATCTCTGGTTGCTCTGGTTTCTTTTTCATGCTGTTTCCATGCCAAGATGGGCTTTGCTTGGAGCAGTTTTGAAGTTTGACTCACGGAAATGTCTTGTGCAACTTTATTGCTGCGTTAGGAAAAGACATGTTTAGTACTGGGTTTTATTTAGGAAACCATTTCTGTGTTGGGGTTGTTTGTACACAGGGAGACAACGTGTGTGATTTGGCAAAGGCTTTGGTCATTCTGTTTTCCTCCTAGTCAGGAATATTGCTCTTGCTGTATCTAATCTGGAGCTGTAAATTGCAGAGAGGTACAAATCCAAAACAAACATTCTGAAGAATTTGAGTGGAGTAGAGCCCCAATTTCCATTTCAGTGCTCTCTCTGTTGTCCAATTTGTTAAACTCGAGTGGTCCCATGTGTGAGTCGTGTGAGTGCCAGAAGTGCTCTCCAGCCATCTGCTTTTTTGGTAAGTCTTTGATTATTTCTCTGTCCAGTTTTCTATCCAAAATTAGAACTGGCAACTCAATTGGTTGATTAATATTGTATTTTTTATAATTTAACATTTCCAGCTTATGGCTAGGAAATGGCAGCAAGGTCATAAAAAGCACAAGGAATAATAATAGTTTCCTCCTGGAATCCAGCTGTACCGTGGTGGAACCTTTTTACCACGTTGTTTCAGCCCTTCAAGAGCAGCAAGAGAATTGAATAGGAAAAGTTTTATTGTTTGTGGGTAACACCAAAATGGAAGGAAGAGGCAAAACTGGATTAACTTGATGAGCTGTCCTGGAAATGTGAAGAACTGATAGAGGCATTGGCAGTAGAGCTGAGCTTAGAGCCAGCACTACACTTAAACCTGAACTAGGAGATCAGAAGGAACCACTTGGTGTTTTAGAGGCTGTGATTTATTTGGGATGAACTGTAGGGCTTTACAAATCTGTGGTGAGGGGAAGGTTGGCTCTGGGGGAGGAATCCCAGAGGACTCCTGAGTTCTGTGTCCTCCCGTGTTTGCTCGGCTTCGAGTTTTCAGTTCACAAGTGGCATCAGCTGACAGAAATGAAAATATTTTAGACACATGAAGCAGAAATTCTCCTGGGAATGCTGTGAGACAAGCAGAGGGTGAATGAGAACCCTGGATCACTGCCCCTGTGTTTACTGCACTGAACTCCCTGGTGCATGACATGGTGCTGTTGGATCTGAGCATGTTGGGTGTGTCTCAGAGAATCCGGAGAATGTGTCTCCTAGTGCAGACTTGGCCAGGGAGAATCCATGATAAAGAGTAACTGATTGTTTGGTTGGTTTTAGTTTGGTTTGGGTTTTTTTTCCCTTTTAAAATAAATTGCACCAAAATCTTGGAGTAACCAGCAGCATCTTGTGAAAATACAGCAGGTTTGCAGGACAATGGTTGAAATCTCTGCCATGGGCAGGAGTTTGGTGTTCCCAGCAGCACCTCAAGCTGCAGTGGTGAGGGGGTGAGGAAAGGAAGGGCTCACCTTGGGACATGTGCCATGCTCAGATGGTACTGTGGGGAGCATGGTTGGGCCCCCAACACAACTTCCAGTCCAGATATTTGTCCTCGGCATCTTTTTTACTGTGTGGACAAAGGTAAAATGCTTCTTACAGCTCACAAAGGTCTCTGGAAACTTAACTCCCTTTGCCCTCTGACTGTGGAGGAGAGTCTGGTTTTTGTGGCAGAACTGTGCAGAAAATCAGGAGTTCCCCAAAGCCTGGTGGTTTCAGAGCTGCTGCTGAGGGTGGGAGGCTCTGCCTCAGTGAGTCTGGTTGGGCTGCACCTCTGGATGGCCAGAGGGCTCAGAGCTGTCAGGATGGCACAGAAAAGGCAAACAGCATCCAAACAGACAAATGCTCAACACATTGATAATGTTTTTATTTTACATTATAGTGAAGGGGAGAATAATTGAGCAAGTGTGTTGTGGTGGGAGCCAGCCAGGCTGGGCTTTGCTCATATCTGAACTGGGCTGTTGAAAAAGGATCTAAATCCATCCTGAAAGTTCCACTCTGCCCAGTTTCAGTTAGTGGGGACAGGATTGGGCCCTCTATTACTTTTATATGTGGTGTTATAAATTACTTTCCCATATTTCCAAAGCCATTATTGAACCTTTTCAAAGCACGTTGTGAAATCATCGTGTGCATTGCTGAAACTACTTGTCCATATGTACAACAGGGTAATACAATATATGTGTTTTCCCTTTTTGTTTGGCTTTTGCCAAAAAAAAAAAATAATGGAAGACTAAAAATCTTTCCTCCCCTTCCCACTTTGATTTTTTTCCAGGTAAAATGATGGCAGATGTCCTCAGCTCAGTTCCACAGAACATATTGCTTACTGGAATAACCAATTTAGCTCTCTGCCCTTTTTACTGTAAACTTGGGTTTGTTTTTTATGCATTTGTGATTTCCTTTAAACCATTTATAAACAGGTTGGAAATACCATTTCATGACTCTATTAATAATCAGAGCTCTTTATATGGGATTTTAGGAACCTTTCTGTTTAGTAGGAACAACTGTATGGTAAACAAACATCTCCAAACTCTTCCTGCTGCACAAATATTCACTGCATTGTTTTGTTATTCCTTGGAGCATTTTGCCTTTAGTCAAAATGTTATAGTCAGGGGTTTAACTGCTAATTGTCATTTCCAGGAAGATTTTCTTATTTTTATTCCTTTAGGGTACAAAAAGTAGTTTCCTTGAGGTACAAAAATGAGGATTTGTGGAGCTTCAATGTGCTCCCTGAAGGGCTGGGCCTGTGTGATGGGAAGTGCTGTTGGAAGAGAGGAGAGAGAGGGCTGTGGGCTGGGAGCTGTTAGAGCAGCTCTGCTCCTGTGCTTGCCAAGGGTGGGCTTGGCTGTGTCAAACCTGCCCCTTCCCCCGTGCAGGGGGTGTGGAGAGAGTCCTTCCCCGGGTCATGGCTCCTCCTGGCTGGCATTATTCCCTTCTAACCTGTTGTGAACAGCCCGTTCACAGCCTGGTTACCACAGCAGAAAATGCCACCCACTCATGTTTGGCTCCACCCATCTGTCCCAGGTGCCTTCCATGGTTTCCATGGTGAAGTGGGATGGAAGGGAGAGGTGTTGGCTGCTCCTTTCTGCCCTCAGGAACTCTGCAATTCCCTGCTTCCTAAGGGTGCAGCCCATCCCGTGCTTCCCATCAGCCCTGGTGCTCCTCTGAGCCCAGGAGCTGACTGTTCCCTCCAGGTTGGATTCCCACCAGTGTGGTGAGTTGGATCAGTCCCCTGCATGGGCAGACAAGGCTGGAGCAGCTCTGGGAAGGGAAGGATGAGACTGTGGCTGAGGGACAGGCTGCTGCTGGCTCAGCCTCTCAGGTGTACCTGCCCCTCAGGTGTCACTGTCACTGCTTGTTGAGACTGTGGTAGATCCCTTCTTGCTCCTTTGGTGGTGTCAGGCACCCACCACTCAGTTATGTCATCAGTGATAACCTGTTCATGAACTGTCCTGGCTTTTTTGCTTTCACTTGTTAAAATAAATGACATTTACTAAAAAAAACCTCAGTCACAATAACACCAAACCCATATTGTTTTAGGGCATAAATCCCCCACTTCATTTGCAGAGGCACGTCAGTGAATTTCTGACACCAAGTTATGTTATTTAATGAGGGCTATTAGGTAGTTCTGTCACTTAATAGGATTGAGGGTTGGAAATGCCATGTAATATCACTTCACTGGGGAAAAAATCAACAAACAGCCCTCACTAAAAGCCTTGGGTCCCCTTTGAAGTTGGCAAGACCTGCTGTCACCTCAGCGGAACCTGCAGGGCTGTTTTCACAGGGCTGGAGCTCCATTGGAGGGGAGGTTAAAGTTCTTCTTGGCAATTTGTAGCAGGGGCACTCAGAAAAATGCCCCACCATCTGACTGGGATGAAGGAACAGAGGAGTTGTGCCAAAAGGCTCTTTGCAGGTTCGTGTCCATAATCATCTCTGGCTCAAGGAAACGGGAATATGGGCAGAAGTTCTGTCAAATATCAGTTTGCAGGCTCACACCAAGGCAGCTTCAACCCACCAGAGCTTTATCTCCTGGTGTTTTCCCCTGTAAGGAAAAAGGCTTTTTGTCTGTGGAGAAGATTCCCCACCTCACTGGGAGAACAAACCCCAGCTACAAGTGCTGCTGAGGGAGGAAATATCCTCCAGAGGGAGGAAATATCCTCCACTGAGGGGCCTGTAAGGACACTCTGGGACTGGACATGGTTGGTGGCACTGTTGTATTGGCATCCAGAAAGTCAAATTCTCACTTTGATGCTGCCCAGAGTGTAGCAAATGTCCCCCTGCAGCAGCTGAGCAGCTTGAGTGGATTAAAAGAAGGGAAGTTAGATTGCTTGGAAAAATTCAATGGGAAAAGGTGTTTTGCCTTTCCCAGTAGTTTCACTTTGAAGTCCCTGTGAAGGTTCTGGGATCAAACACCTGTTGGGACCATCATGAGGAGTTCAGAGCTTTCCTTAGCTGGGCTTTGTGTGTTTACAGGCTGGGGACTGGGCACTGGTGAAGAGGATGAGTCTGTGTTCCCTAAATTTGGAATTTTCCAAGGATACAGTGCTGTGTTAGACACATAGGATGCAATCCTTATCTTCTGGCACCTGTGTGCAGTGACAAATAAACTCCTGAATCATTTGGAATAAGGGGGAGCTCTGTTATATCCAAACCAGTCGTACTGGTCTGCTAAATCCACCAAATTAGGGGGTGAAATGAAAAATGGTGAAATACATGTAATATGTGCAATAAAATAGCAGTTAAAGGCATTAAAACTTTATAAAGCATGGCTGTGGAGGGCGGGTGATCACATGTGAGCCTGTTGTAAGGGCCATGTTCCCAAGGACAAGGTACATTCCAGGAGTGAAATACAACTTCCCTGCCGGCCCTGACACAAGTCTCTCTCACTTCAGAGCAGTCAGGATTTCATCACAAATCCCACTGAGCCCATTTCAGGCTCCGTGGGCTCCATAGAGTGGAAATGAAAAAGTCCTGTACAATGCATTCAGTGTTTCCAAAGGGAGCTGGGAGCTGGGAAGTGGATGTTCTTTGGTCCTAAGCTGTACTTTGAGGGTTAAGATACACTCAGCTTTTTCCTGTAACAAATCAGATTTGTCATGACTTGAAAAAGTGCTGATAGAGACCTAGGGAGAAGTTAAATCCCTTACAAAACTTCATGAAATAATACCGATGGCAATGCTTAAGAAGTGAATCGGACTGCAATATTCTTATTTCTTCCCTTCTTTTTCAACTGTTTTCCAAAGCCTGTGGCAAGTTTTGGCAATAAAACTGGATCTAGGGATTGAAGGTCTTCCGAAGAGTGGACTTTTTGCATTTCATTTCAGATGCTTCAGTTTTGCAGGTCTTCAGGTGTGTTCTTTGTTCAAGTTGCTGTGTGGCTGTTAATTAGGAGGTGTCCAATTCACAGTGTTTCCAAGTGGGAATTTGTGACTTGAAGAGAAAGTGGCTTATGCAAAAAAATGGCTTTATCAAAAGGGTGAAGTGTGTGCTCTGTGGCAGCTGAAGACGCCCAAGCTGCATAAAAATTGTCCTGTGGGTCAAAATGAAGTGTGTGTGGAGAGAGGGAAAGTGAAGTCCCAGGGGTTGGATCCTCAGTAAGAAGAAGGTTTATAAGTGCAGGTCTTTTTTTGGACCTTGACAGTGGGCTCGAAATAGAAATGCCCAGCAAAGCCCTGCTGGGATAGGTCATTTTTTGAATAATCCAAACATGACTTGGGCCAGCTTTTTCTGTTCAGAAAGCTGCCCAGGTCCCTGGTTTAAAACAGAGCCTGTTTTAGGGACTGTCTGTGGAAAGAGGTGCAGTGTCTAATCTCAGTACAAAATTGTTGCACAAACAGCTCCTCTATAGGGATATCCAGATTAAACATCCACTTATTCCCTTGGACTGGTTTATTTTTGCATCCATGGACCCCTGAAATCTTGAGGGCAAACAGTTTCCCACTGGGAGATGTTTATACAAAGGATAAGGTGCAGAAATGAGTGAAGGGTGATGTTTGTGTTGCCTCAGGGGTGGCTGCACTGACAGAGTCAACACTCAGCACATCACCCAGAGCCAGCACAGACCTTCTGCTCCCTTAGACAGTGGCCAGTAATATTTTGACACTTATTTTGGTTCTTTCATGTGAGAAAGCACTTAGTTTGTCCAGTAAATCAAAACCACAACCATGCAAGACTTCACCCTGAGGTGAGCACCTCAATAAAACCACGCTCAGTGTGATTCCAGTTGTGAAATACACGTTGATAAGGAGCTGGGATTTCAGAGTCCTTTGTGAAACATCATCCCTGGGCAGCAGAGACCCTGAGCACGGTGTCAGAGTCTGTACAGTGTGAGGGAATCTCTCCTCCTACGTGGGAAGGGCACGAGGGGGAGCCGTCCCTCAGCGAGCGGCAGCGTCGAACCGCGCCTGGGGCTGAGCTCTGCCAAGGCTTCCTTCCCTGCCTCATCCTGCAAAACCACTCCTGGCCTTTAAATGGGCTTTTGAAAGTGTGACAGAAGCTGATGTAGCAGAGCAGCCCAATGGGAATCTGGGAGAAGGGAGTATAGGCATGTTCTCTTTCTTATGTGAGTTAACAAAAGCTGTAGAACCAAGCACTCCTGAACACCAACAGTGATTTTCTTTTGAATCCCCAGATTTCCAGTGTTAAAGCATTTCTCTCTTGGAATCTTCTGTTTCTTAGAAACATATATTGCTTTGGAAAAGGAGTAAAATACCCAGAGTGTAAAATATTACTTCTCCTGCCTCTTTCCCACTGGTACCTCAATGACAAGTCCATGATCACACAGTGCACCAGGGACAACATCCAGCCTGGACAGAGTCTGCCTGGGCACAGGGGGACCTGCTCTGCTCAGGCAGATGCATCCAAAAAGCCATTTTGAGGCTGCATGGGGGATATTTCTCAGATACAGTGAAACTGGGATAGTTCCCAGCAGTGGAACAGGTGTAGTTTGTGGAGGGGTGTCGAGGTGTTCACAAAAGCAGGTGGGTTCACTGTTACATGGTCACTTCATCCTGAAATAAGTGTCAGCTGGTGGCACTACAGAAATCCCATCCTGCTCCCTTCAGCTTCCAGATGTTTGTTCCTGCTGCTTCTCTTGCTCCAGCATTAGGGCAATGACCTGGATCAGAAAACTGATCCAGCTAAAACCAGCCAGACCATTAATAAATAAATAAATGAGTCACCAACTTGGATTTAGGCCAGGGCTGAAGTGCCCCTGCAACTTGCAGCTCAGAGAAGTCAGGAGAGAACTGTTAAGATTTGCCCAAAAGGATCCAGGAGGGAGCTCTGCTAAGGAAGGAATCCTGGGAAGTTCAAAAGCCCCCTTCTTCCCCCAAAAGCGTGTGCTCCCTGCCCTGCTCCCGGTACCAGGGTGTGAGTGCAGCTCTTCCACGGGGGAGCTGCAGTGCATTAGCATTTCTTTCCATGGGCACAGGCTGGGACAGACAGGTTTCTTCCCATTCCCCTGGATCTGCATGAGAACAGCCTTCAGGAAGAACAGGAGACACCACAGACTTCATATGCAGGAGCCTCGGTGTGGGAACCCCGAGCGGCTGCTCCAGAGGTTTTGGATGAATTCCCAGCTTTCGGGTGTTTCAGTTCCTGGGATGTCCTTGTGCAGAGGTGGAGGTGATTTATAGTCTGTGTGTTGGGAAACAGCACTCGTGTAAAAGGTATTTCCTAGATAACCAGGAAATTTAGAGCCTTCTGGGACTTCTGGGTGGAAGAACTTTAGATATTGATGTATTTTTTTCTTATGAGTAACAAGGCAATGCTCCTACTCCTTGTATCCTAAGTAGGAAATATTTACATTTAGGAAGTATTTACATTTTGGAAGGCTTTTATTTCATATATTCTGTATAAAAGAAACACAACAATGAATTTGAACCTCCATGTCCTCCCAGACATCCCTGACCATTGATACATTCCTACTAATGGACTGGGTTTGATTGTGAAGGATAAATGACTCATCTTTTGAGTTGTGCTGTAAGAGTGAGGTTCTGGCTACACAAAATCCAGCCCTGCTTCCAGCTGCTGATGTGTGGAATGGATGGGTGGTAGTGAGAGACCCCGAGCAGAGGAGGAGCTTTTCCTAATCCCAGAGCCATTAGGCTGAGCCTCCTGGGTCCCTTCCAGCCTGCCTACGTGAGATTTCCTCTGGAGTTTCAATGGGATTAGATATTCATCTTCTCTTCCTGTTCCAAACTGTTGCTTAGTGTTGATGTGTCCTCTCCACCCATCGCCAAGTTCCAGCACAGTGGTGGTGGAGCCAGTCCTATGTCTGTGCTGGGATTTTTAAACTTTGGGAGAGGTTTAACCCTTTGTCTCCATTGAAATCAGTGGGATGTTTGCACCTTAATCTCTAAATGGCTTTGAGGATTCCAGTGCTGCTGGAAAGGGTGAGCTCAGGAGCAGCTCTGGACCCCCTTCCATCCTGTTCCCTCTGCAAGGTGCAGAGTGAGTATTTAGGATCTCTTTGGGAATGCCTGCAACAATGAGGGTTAATTTTTCTCTGGAAATTCAAGTGGCAAAAGTGTTTCCTAAATGGCTATTGTTTTCCAAAAGGGCCAGATTTCTTGTGCTGTTGTTTTTTTTAAATCCTTGGAGATACAATATATACATCCACCACACTTGGTTATCCACACAGATTTATTTGTGTTTGCCTGCTTAGTGCAAACTCATTACTTTGCCAGGAAAGTCCTTTGTTGACACAAAAAGACACTGGGGAAATATATATATATATTTTTTTATAATAAAATCTTGGATCCAGAGAAAATGTTTCTCATTGGTAAAGCAAAAATAAAGAACCCAGAAGCACTTGCATGAAGTTCACAGCTTCTAATACAGTGCATGTGTCATAGCACAGGGGGCTGTGGCCACACAAGGGAACATGGTAAAGATGTAATGACAGGACAGCTGAGTGACTTGCAAAAACTTTTAATACTTGTTGTTTGAGCTTAAATGGTTCTTGGACACCTTTTCCAACTCTTCTCAAAGCCAGAATAAAGGCTGTACTTCTAAAATTGTTTGGGATATGTGCCCCTAACACAGGGTTCAGATTCAGGCAGCAGAACACACTGTTGCTGTTCAAAACCCTTTAGTGGGAATCACAGAGTCAGAGAATCCTAGAACAGTTTGGTTGCAAGGGACCTTAGAGCCCATCCAGTGCCACCCCCTGCCACGGGCAGGGACACCTTCCCCTATCCCAGGTTTTTCCAAGCCCCGTCCAACCTGTCCTTGGACACTTCCAGGGATGGGGCAGCCACAATCAGGTGTCCCAGCTCCGATGGGAGTAGCAGAGTGCTGAGGAGGGTGTGAGGGGTGTGTGATGAGCAGTGCCCAAGGTCACAGCCCCTTTTCCCCTGACTCAGTACCCTGCTTGGAAGGATCCACATGGATATAGTGCCCACACTGTTCTGGAGCTGAGTGTGCTCAGCTTACAGAGAACAAACACCCTGCCTGCCAGAATTCCATAAATTCCACCCGTTTCCTCTAGACTAAACCTCATATTCAGGAGGTGGGATTACCTCATGCTCCCCTCTGCACCTGGGAGCACACGGGGCCAGCACAGAGCCAGAGCCAGCAGGGCCTGGCACAGCTTTGCTGCTTCACTGTGTGCAGGGCACGGGGTCAGGGGGAGGGCACAGGGGGTGCTTTGAGCTCTGCTTTGCTTTGGGGCAGCTCAGCCTCTGCAGCACTGCCCAGAGTGAGCTCTGCCTGCCCAAAGTGAGCTCTGCCTGCCCAGAGTGAGATCTGCCTGCCCAGAGTGAGATCTGCTGCCCAAATTGAGATCTTCCTCCCCAAAGTGAGATCTGCTGCCCAAAGTGAGATCAATTTTTTGTTTGTGTTCAAATTGGTTGATAAGATTTTAAATTGGAATAGCCTTTTGGGAAAAACAAGAGCCCATTTACCTTTCCATTAGTACCATTTACTGTCTTTCTCCACTTTCCTAAGTTCTTATAGGCAAAGCCATGACTGCTCTTCTATGGAGCAAAAAGCTGAGCTGTGACAAGGACCTTTGTGTTTGCATTCTCATCTGCTGCAGTTTTGCAGGGCTTGTTGAGCTGGGTGATGTCAGAGGCAGTGGAAAATCAGGTCAGCCAAAAGATTTGCTCTCTTTAGAGGAAATGCTGCAGGGTCTTCTCTGAAAGCAGCCAAATCCCTGGAGTGGATCCCCAGAGCCCTAAATCCAGGTGTCTCCAGAGCCTTGCAGCTCCCCCAGCTGCTCTGGCTGTGACTGGAGGGGGCACAGTCCCTTCACACTCATGGCACCTGTGCTCCGATGCTCTGTGGCTTTGGAAGTTGGTTTCCCAAGAAGAAGTTGCTTCTCCTGGTCTCACTTGTTTGTCTGTGTGTGTCTCCCTCTCCCAAATTCTGAACCTGCTCATAGGAGGGAATTTAATGCTCCCCAAGTCCTGTGGTACAGAGGATCTGCACTGAGGAGGGAGATGCCCTAAATGTTTGGGCTCTGCTGTCCTCTCACACCTTCTAGACATCCAAGAATCCACATATGAGTGAGGCACCAACATGTCTCGACCACAGGCTGTGGCATAAACCAAACTCCACCCAAGTTTCCTTAATTCCAGTGTTCCTGAACCCCTGAGTTCTCTCTCACCCATCTGCCAACCTTGGTTGTTGCTCCTAAAGAGTTTTGGGGCATCCTCCTTCCCTCTGCTCTTTTCCACTGTCCCTCAAGTGTTGCCTACCCTGGCAAGCCAGGATATTTTTACATAATTGACTTAATTAGCCCAATCAAACAGATTGTGCAATGAACTGAATATTCAAGCTTTCTTCTAGAATGAAGCTGCACATGTTCACTTAGTTACAGCTTTTCTTTAGTCACCTGCCAAACACTTGACTTGCTTTATATCAAGAAGAAACTTATATCACTTGATAAAGAAATGACATCCTTAATACAATAATAACAAATCATTTCCATGTAAATCAGTGGACCTTCTACGTGGATCATTTTCATGATTGCCCTCCAGCTCACTCTTTCTATCCAACAGCATCTTTGCATCCAATTAATGCTGATTATTTTGGACTTGATGAAGGAAACAAATAGGGCAGGAATCCAAAGAAATCAGGTGTTGTATTGCCCCTTTTCAGGTTCTTGCAGATTTGTTCAAAGTTTGTTATTTTAATGTGGGGGGTTTTTCCTGTTTTTGAGGTTTGGAACCCAAAGTATTCCTTCATCATTGGTACCATTTTGCAATACCCAGATTATTTTATGCTTTCTATAGAAAAGCAGCATCTCTCACGGTTTTCAAATTGTCTCTTCAATAAAATATGAGGTTTGTAGGTGGAATTTGGCTTGATGGAGTACATCCACTGGGGAGAGTTTCCTGTCACCTGGGACTGGAACTGAGTCTTCTGAGCTCTTTTCCTGCCTCTGCCTTTAAGTCACTGCCTGGATGTTGTAATTTAATTAACTTCTTAGCATTTGCCTGCAAAACAGGGATGATTATTTTATCCTCACAAAGGAGTGTTAAGAAACTTAATTAAACTGTACCTTTAAAGTAAGTTCCTTAATGCACTACAAAAGATCAGTGTGCTAACATAAACCACATGCATTTCATATTCCAGGAGCATTAAGGGAATGTGTACTTTGGAAAAGGCCTTTTTGTGCATCTCCACTCGTGGCAGGATTTTATGTCAACTCACTTCTTCAAGTCAGAAACTTCAACCTGGTAGTTAATATCTTTTTGTGCCTGAAAGCCAAGGCTCCCCAATTAGCAATAATGTGCAGGTGATCATTAAATTTGTTCTATATCCTGTATTTAGTGACAGTCTGAGCTGCCTGGTCATAGCTGATGTTTTGGGGACAGGCAGCGAGGAGCTAAGATTGTTTAAAAAAGGGATGATTTAGTCCTGCAGGAATGCAGCCATCCAAAAATTACCTCTGATAGATGGGGAAAAAATGCTTCATTCCTCCATAACTGAGCCTCTGCAGTGGTTCCCTGTGATCCACATAACACATGTCAAAAACAGGGTTGACGTGGACCAAGACTTGGCAGGTTTTAGTGCCAAAGCATCAGCCCTGCAGTGCTGGAAGAGGTGCTGGGGCTGAGGTGATAATTTATGGCTACCTGTAACCTCCTGGAAATAGAATCCATTCATATTCTCTCCAGGGAAGTGAGAAGTGACCAGACAAGGTGAGTTCAGCCAAACCAAGACTTCATATAACTTTTCAGAAGACAAACGCTCTCTGGTGCTGCCATTAACAGTGGTGTGGGCTCTTAGGAAGGGTTTGCCTTTAGGTTGGATTTATTTGAGTATTGTTTGCTTGTGTAATTCCAGAAACTGGCAGTTTATAAGAGTTGAAATGGAGTTTTAACTCTGGCACTTTGATTCCGTTTATTTAAAGCTTTAAAAAAGCCTCAGGAGCAGCCCAAGCCAGGGCAGTGCTGGGGTTCCTGCACTCCCAAGGGGGGGCTTGCTGATAATTCCAAATGTGTGTGATCCTGAACTCATTAGTCACTGCTGGTATCTGTCCCTGTCAGAGTCCTGCAGACGCTGCCCTCGCCCCACCCCATGGTTTGGCTCCTGCCCTGCTGGGGGTGCTGCTCCCCATCCCCAGCACAGGGCACAGCCCACAGGAGCTGGGAATGCTGGGGACATCCTGTGCCTTGGGAAAAAACCTGAGTCCTTGTGGTACTGGGGCTGAGCCACCTGCCAGCTCTGGAGGCTTCCAGGAACAGGTCTGAGGCTTCTGTGAGATCAGATCCACTGGGGCTGCTGGAAAGGAGGAAGGGAAGTTCTCCATTCACAATCCTCGGTCTCCTCCTTCAAAGATTTATTATTCCCACAGCTGGTGGTATAAATAATTCAAATGTTATTGCCTGCCTGGAGTCACAGTCTGAAGTGAGCAGATCCAGGTTGAGAATCTCAGGGTAGGTCTTCCTGTTCCTCAAAGCCAGTTTATTCATGTGCTGAGAATCAGGATTCCACGTGAAATTCTCTTAATCCTGTGGGTGCTGATGTCTGATTTTGGTCTGAGCTGTTCTCTGCTCTGCCCCTGGGTCTGCATGTGCTGTTTGTCTTTGCACATCTGCAGAGTTGTACATTATTATTTTTGAAAGCTCTTCCTTACCCTCCTGAAGGGAGGGCAATTCTGGAAGGGAACAGGGACTGTTTATTCCTGATAGAGAATAATCCAATACAGCCTTTAGATATCCCTGAAACTCAGATCATTAATTCCATTGTGCTTAACCAGTGAGGAAATCTTTATTGCTTCCCAGTCCTTTGTGGTTTATTAACTTCTCTTCTGTGGACCAGCAGGTTCAAGTCTTCTCTCCCTCCTTTTTTTTAAAAAAAAAAAAAGGTTTCTTTTTTTGTAACTGTTAAGCAATTCCACCTGGAGATGTGAAAACTTCACAGGCTATAAAGCTTCCATCCTGCAAATCTCCCTATCCAATATGAAAAACATCTAAAGGAGGGGAGGCACTGCTGAAATATTTCGAGTTATGTTTAGGAACGAAACACAGGGATTGGATTTATTCAACAAAACAGCCTTTGTGGTTTTAGGAACTGCCCAGTGAATGAATCTGGGTGCAATGGAAGTATGGAAAATAGCTTTGAGCAGGTAGTGGGATGAAAGAACTTCTTTAAAACTGTGAGGAGGGTTAAAACCATGTGGAAAAGACCTTAAAAGCTGAGGGGACAGTGGCCACTGCCACTGCCTTGTGTCAATGCTGGAAGCCCTTCTCTCCCACTGATGACCTTTGAAAAGATGCTTTTCCTTGCAAAGGGGAAACATCTGTTTCTCATGTAAGTTAATACTTAACCCAAGATACACAGTAGAAATAACTTCTCCAAAGTAAGATGGAGGCAAAGACTGGAGGGATTGGTTTGTGCATCACAGTGGAAACAAGATGATTCTGTGAAATCAAGGAGAAGAACTTCGATTTTGGGTTGAAATACACGTGCAAGAAGTAATCTCAGAATATCCTAATTCATAAAACAGGCTCATGGATGTGCTTGGTGAGCAATGAAAACCAAAGTCTGATGTCACAGGAGTGAAAAGGAGCATGTGAGTGCACAGTTACATCACTGCAGTATCCCCGTGTCTTTGCCGAAATGTAGGCAGCAGAATGTGGAGCTTTGTGGATCTTTATGCCTTGAAGGAAAACCTTATAACTTGTTTTCCTTCGTGTTGCCATAACACTTTGTATCTTAGCAATAAAAATTGGGTAAATTTAGTGTTATCACAAGAAATTTGTGCTCCAGAGATTTACTGTTCCACTCCCACAGTGCCTTTAAACCCCGCGTCAGGAGCAGGACAGCAATTCCTGGCCTGTGTTAGGACCAATTTACCTCATTTCCTCTGCTGCAGCAAAGTGAGATTGAAGAGGTTAGAAAAATAACAAACATCAAACCAGGAGGAAAACTGTTGCCAGTGTCTGTGTGTGACACTGCAGGGTGAGCCCAAAGGTGCTGAGGGGAAATCTTCCTGCTTTTGGACAGGACTCTGCTTAACTCCGGCTTGTCACCGTTGTCACATCTCATCTGGGTGTCTTTAACATGAAGTAAAATATTGCTGCATTAAAAATAAAATAAAAAAATTAAAAAAAAATGGAAAATGCACTCATCTGTGTCCCTCACTTGTGCCAAAGGATTTTTCATTCCCACCTCGGCTCTAATTCGAATGTGTTAAATAAAATTCTCCAGGAGAGCATCCAGAGGAGATGGGCATGTTGAGGTCAGCACCCACTTGGCACTGCCATGGGCCTCATCTCTAATTACTAAAGAAACAGTGAGTTAGTGAGTTAAAACACCCAGTGACTGGGATCTAAATCATTCCCACTCTGGATCCTGGCCTGAAATAAAAAGGGCTTTTCATTAGCGTGGCACAGATTTAGTGTCGTGGGACACAGTTTGTGCTCTGGAGGAAGTGTGGTCAATGGGCCATTAAGTTTGGAAACAGGAGGCATCTTCTAATCTCAGCACTGCTGACAATAAATATTGGGGAATAGCTCAATATGGATTCATGGCAGCCATGAGTGAGCTGGGATTTGTGATCCTGTGAATGCACAGTGTTCTCAGAATGGAGGGATCGTTTGCAGGTCCCAAAGGAAATCTTTCCTTTCAGCCCTGGAAGATGAGAAACCAACTGGGAGCTCTAACAGGGGTGTAGATTGAATGGCAATTACTCCTGGGGTGGGATTTGCTTTTCCCCTGTGGAAAATAAAAATGTTAAAATTAGAAAGCAGTTCCTGAATTTTGGCGGTTTCCCGTTTAAAAACAAGGAATCAAACCTACCTCCAAAGGGAGATTTACACCTTCTGAAAGCCCTCAGGGTGTGCAGGGAAGCCTCCATAGCTGGGGAGAGCAGCACAGGGATCCTTGGAGGCAGGGAGGGACAGGGGTGGCTCGGTTTGGGGTCACTGTGAGTGTGAGTCCCACTGAAGAGCTTTGGGGTGGCACTTTTGGGCTGGCATTTGAGGTGGTCCTGACTCCACAACTGCGTCTGAGCAGCTGTAGGTTGTCTCTGTGTGTCAGGTGGGCTGCAGGAGCCCTGGAGCCTCATCCCACCTGTCTCCCCAGGTGTCCATCCTGGCTGAGAGAATCCACACTACATGGGAAAGAACTGCTCATTCCAGTAGCTCTGTGTTTCCAGTACATTATTTCTGTTTCTCCATATGGCCAAGGTCATCCTCACAGTAAAGCTGCGAAAACTCCAATCTGGAGATCAAATGATTCATTTCTCATGTGTTTTCGTGATTTTCATCACTTTTTTCACCTGAATGCTTCTTTAAGATGAGTGGGTTTTTTCCAGTGTCTCCAATCAAAAGGGATTTTTTTAACCATCATTTAAAGGTGCAAGTCAGTGGCTGGGGATTGTTTTGTAGGATAAACCCATTAAAAATAAATTAAGTGAATAGGTACCTAGGCTGAAACAAGAATCTGAATTTTTGGAATTTGTGCCATGAGACAGTTTAAAACAGTGTTAAAACTCTATATTCCTCTTCAGAGACAACTGGGGTCTCAGATTGTGCCACACCATTGCAAAAGTGTGCAAGCAGAGCTGTAATGCAGGACAGCATGCATTGGGCAGCTGTTCTAACAGAGTCTCCTGGACTTTGCCCATTTTTAAAAGTTTTTACTCAGGAAAACACTGGTGCTGATGGGAACTAAAGATCTGAACGCAGGAGGGTTTGTCTAAGTAAAGAATGAGCTGGAGGGAAGAGCCAAAATTTGCAGGCAAAAATTTTGCTTGGCAACATGGGATGGCATAAAGTGGGGATGTGGCACCTGGAATCCTGTCCTAGAGAAAAATAAGGGACACTGGCTCTCCCAGCCAGGCCTGCAGAATTCCTGGGGTGCTGGAAGGCACAACCCAGCCCATGGAGCAGGGCAGGGATGCTGCTCAGTGCCAGCTTTGAGTTCTGGAAGTGGATTCCCCTTCAGAATGTTTCCATGCTCAGGAAGTGGTCCCAGGATCTTGGTTTGGTCCCGGCTGAAAAGACAAGGTGACTGTTTTTGAGGCAGTTCTAGAACTGGGAACAAGAGAAAGACAAAAACTACTGTTCAAAAATAAAAGTTGTTGGCTGTTTACAGCTTCTCCTGTGCACCAGGGTCACCTGCATCTGCCTGGCAGGAGGGTGAGCACTGCCTGGTGTCCTCATCCCATTATTTCTGTAGGAGCCTGGAGAAAGGCTGCACCCTCCTCTGCATCTCCCACCTTCCAGGGTGGTCATACCTGGCACATGTCCTAGGAAAAGATAAACTTGGGGAACATCTCTGGCTGAGGAGAAAACTTAGAGGGGCTGTGAGAGCTGCTTGGGGGCTGCCTGCTGATCCTTCAAGTTTTGGAACAACAAATTCACCTTCAACATTGGAAAGCTGAGAGTGGGTTTCAACCCAGGGTGTTTCGGTGCTTGCATGGAAAACAATTTTCTGCTCCCAGTATTGATATGTTTGGAGCTCTGTGCAAAGAGTTAAGTTATTGTATATTTTAGTTTTTTAATTGACTCCATATCTGCTGGCAGCAGAATAGACATTGATCTGTTTTTTTCCTTTGCTTTATTTAGGAAAATACAGCCCAGTGTTTACTCTACCTCCATACAGCATTGCTTTGTAGGGTGAAAGTGAGGGCGAGACCACAGTGAAGAATTCCCTCATTGTCAATTTTAAAGGCTTCATAATAAATGGTAGGCTTTTTTGGATGGGAATCAGAAATGTTTTCATGACAGTGTTTTGCTTAACTTTTTGTATTCAGAGGGGACTTTCTAAACTCTTTTGAGTTTGCTGGTTTGATCATTTAAACATCTCCCTCTGGCCACCAACTACTTGATCAAATAACTGCAGTGACACTGAACCTGACAGCTGCTCAGAAGGGATTTGAAAGCTCAAATTGGTGAGTGTAAACCAAAATTTAGTGGCATCATTCCCCTGTGACAGCATCCAGGCTGCCTTTCAGTGGGAGAGGGTGAGCAATTGGACCCGTAATTCCACACGGAGAGGGGCAGAACTGTCTCTACTCTGGAGTTTTGACTGAGAAAGGCCTGGAGCATTTGAGTCCATCTTGGGAAGGAAATGTGAAGAAACTGATGCCCAGAACTGGGCTAGTCCATGTATTCCATGATTTGCATTGGGCCAGGCCAAAAACATTAATTAGCGACACCGGGTTCCTTGTGACTTTCCCTTTCCAACACAATTCCTGTAGCTGGGAAGCTGTGTCCTCCCAGAACCCTTAGCAAGAGCTTCCTGGTCCCTGTAAAGGAGCAATGGTTTGTGTGGCAGAGGGACTGGGAGCAGAACAGGATCATATTGATGTTTTCCACGTTCCCCTGGGCTTGAGACCGTGTTGGTTCACTGGTCACTCACAGCTCCAGCTTTGCCAGCAGCCCTTTCAAGGGTTACTCTTGCTTTCCTCTGAAAACTCTCCAGGCCCTTTGTTTGTTTTTCCTCTTGCTGTATTTTTTTTTTAGTGGAGTGCTTTGTTCCTGGAGGTCTCCATGCCTGGTGCAGCCTCCCCTGTGAGTGTTGCATTCAAACAGCCCGTGAGCTGTGCTCTGGCACACATCTCCCCCCACACAGCACCACTGCTCGGGAGAGCGGCCTGAGGAGTGAAAACCTTGGAGGAAAGGAACCCTCTGGAAGGCATTTGTATTTTCCTCCACTGTAACAGCACAAAGCAAGTGTGATCTTTGTGATGGATGAGCAGCTGAGGTATTGATGCCTTTTTCCATACAGTCAGCCCTGAGTTCATGCATCCCCTCCAATGACCACTCGTTGTAATGCATATTTCTTTCACTTCTTTTTAAATGGCAAAAAGTTCCTTTGAAAAGGAAACCTTGTTACCCTTAATGCAATGCAAGCCACCCACGGAGCCTCTGCTCCAATCCCAGCATCGCTGGGCTCCCTGTGTTTATTTTCTCCAGGATCACTCACAGTCCCAGGACTATTTTGCTTGCGCCGCTGAAAGATGTCCTGGAGATCTGGTTTAGCATCTTAGCACCACAAACTGCTTTCATTCTTTCAGCCCTCTTCCAGAGTATCACAGGAGTGGCAGGACGTGTCCTGCATAGGGGGATTTTTATGAGGCAGAGCTTCACTGGGAAGGTTTGATGTGCTCCCAGTGGTATCAGCTGAGTAACTCTGGGGTGGACGGAGCTCATCCCCCTTTTATTGCATTTAACCATTATCTTGGACAACACCTTGGTGAAGACCATTTTTGCTGGTTCTCCATGTGCCTGGTGGTCTGGAAATTCTGCTTTACTGTTGCATGTTCAGTTTGAACTGTGTGGGCTGGTACAGACAAATATCTTTAATGTCAAAAAACTTACTGGTTCCACTTCCAGGAAGTGCCCTGATCACAGTGTGTTTGTGTCACCCTGCTGACCATCGTCCTCCAAAGTCCTGTGGTTTTGCACAGGAGAATCCCATGGGGTTATCCCACTGCTTCAGAACCTGAAATATAGGTTTAATATCCTTCCCCCCATCTTCCCTTCCTCTTGGCTGTGGGCTTGGGGTTTCCTTCCCTTCCCAAGAAGCTTTGGGGAAGGGGGTGATCAGTAGTAGTGAAAGTCCCCAATGTTCATGTTGTTCAGGGATTCTTTGCGTCGTATCTTTTCCTCACCCCATGAGACTTGTTTTTCTCTTCCCACTGTATAAGAGTGTTTTCCCTTCCCTGGCATAGAAATAATATACTCAAACATGCTTCAGTACAGGAAATCCTATATCCAGCACGGGGAGGAAAGGCCTTAATCAGTCCAAATTCCATTGTGTTTATATCAATCCTGACCCTCGGTGCCACTGGGACAAAGCTTTCCAGGCTGGGCCCCAGGCACTGGTTGGTGTTGCCGGCTCACAGCGATGTCACTGCCAGCCCACAAGGCCCATATATGCCAGATTCCTGCTCCCCAAGTTATTTTTTATGGCTGTTGCCTGGCCTTTCCATGGGAGGGGCTGAGATAAGGGGCAGGCACGCAGGGAGCTGCTCTTAATTGCGAGCTTTTCCCTTCTTTGGAGGATAGGTTAATCCCCCAGTATTTCCTGAGTATGAAAGGCTTTCAGAAGAGAAAAGAGGATGATTCAGGAGAATTTGTGATGTTTCACAATCCCTATCCTTATTTTCTAGGCCAAGCTGGCTGCATCATTACTTTATAAAGATGGTCTGGTCTAGAGGGAAGGAGCCCAGTGAGGTCTTGGACCTCTCTGAGGTCTCAAAGATGAGAGAGCATATCAAGAGCAAGTATCCATGGTGTGAGTGTTTAAATCAGCAGGAAAGTTTCCAGCCAGCCTGTCCCATTAGTGGAAGCTTTAAAGAGAAGATTGACTCTCCCTAGAAGGAGCCCTGCACACACAAACATTCCAGCAGCACCTTCCTTTGGCTTTCAAAGTGCTTTTTATCAGGCCTTGAATTAAACCACTGTGCAATTACTTGGAGGCATGATTTTCAGGAGACATCCAAAACATAATTAATGGCCACCCAATGCATTCTCTGGGTGGGGAGGGAGAGACTCCCTGTCGTGGGTTTTACTCCCCTGCTGTACCTTAAAGCAGCAGCTCTGTGGAGCTCACCCAGGGGTGTCCCAGCAGCACGGGCCCAACAAGCTGGGCCAGGCTGGGCAGGGGGCTGGGGCCTGTGTGTGGCCCCTCTGGCTCTCTGGGAGATGGGAAAGGTGACCCAGGGACATGTGTGAGGAGCAGGATGAGAGCTGGCTCTGCACTGTCTCCAGCCTGCTGCTGGGAGCGGGGCTGCAGCAACTCCCTGTGGTGTCTGTGGGCAGCGAGCAGAGGCCTCTGCCTTATTTTCCCTTCCTTTCTTCCTCCAGCTCTTTCTTCAGACCAGCAGCTCCCCAGGGCTCCTTTCTGGCTGCAGGAAGAGCAGGCTCAACCCAGCACAGCACAAGGCTCTTCTTCTCCCTCTTTCCCTGGCTGCTGCCCGTCCATCCCTGTCCTTCCCTGGCTCCTGCCCATCCCTATCCCTGCCCCCACCATGGCTCTGACCAACACACTTCCTGCAAGCTCCATATATTGCTGGTTTTTTAAAAGAAAAAAACCTGTTCTGGTCCCATTGGGGTTGTCCCATCCCTCACCCCAGGACCTGCCAGTAGCTTTTATTTGGGAGCAGCCATTGTGCCTTCCCTGCACATTCCCATCATTCCCACAAGTGGCATCTGAGGACACTCTTTCCTTGCTTAACATTTTCATCTTGTAGGTAACAAAGGAAAATAAGCCATTTCACCAGCACTTTTCTGAGTGTTTAATTAAAGCTGTGCATTTCTGACAGGAAATGGGAGCCAATATGTGACCTCTGAAGTGTTTATACAACTGATATATCACTTTTTCTTACCTCATCCCATGTTTGTGTACGCGATCCTCTGTCAGTACATTCCCAACACGATGCAACACTTTGTTATGTGATAGACATTTAAAATAACAAACCATTTGTTTCATAGTCAGGGGTATCTGCTGTAATCCTTGGCCTGGGAAATGGGCTGGCCAGGATCTCTGAGATGCACATGGCACCGGTTCAGGTACCGGTATTATTGTTATTTTTTTGCCAAATAACCAAATTAACATCGAGTAGTTTGGCTTGATGCTGAAAAACTCACTTTTGGAAGTGAATTAGGTTGTTGGGTTTTTGTTGGTTTTTTTTGTTTTGTTTTGCCTTCCAAGTCCTGGCATCAGTTGCAAGGGCCTGAACGTTGGAAGGAATAGGTTTGGATGCTCTTCAAAGGGCTCTGCCGTGGTTCTGCCGTTTGTAACTTCTTACCTTGCTGTTCTTTCTCCCCACCTCTTCCCAGGGGAGCTGGAGGTAAATGATTGATACTCTGTCTCTCCCGCTCACTTTCTTTTTTTCAATCTCTTTTGGCTCCGCTGCTTCGATGGAGAAATATTTACCAAAAGGAAAATCACAGGGGCGGGGGAACGGAGGGAAAAAAAGAGGGAATGGAGAAATAAAATATAAACATTCAGCAGCCCAGGATGGTGACTTTGTTGGGGAAAGAGGCCGAGTTGTTTGTAGAACCTAATGAGATTTAGGATTAGATTTCCTGTATCAGTGGGCAGCCGCTGGGGAAAAGTAAATTCCCTGCACTTAATACACTTTTTAGGAGAGGCCTTTATCTCCTGGGCTTTGCAGATGGCTGCACCTAAAGGGTCTCAGCCTTGGTAGGTGCCTGATTCCAAAGAAATTCCAACAGGAAAAGAAGGCAAAAAGGCTGGGAAAGGAAATAGGAGCATGGAGGACTGGCAGGATGCAAAGGGTGGCTAAAGGTGTTTGCTGGAAAACACTTAGAGATGGGCTGAAGTTGAGTCTGTTTACAGTTGTGTTGGTCACACTTTTTGTGCCAAAGGGACTGAATGTCAGGGGAATTTTTTTTCAGTGCCTGGAAGATGACTTTGGAGGAACACAGTTAAATTTTGCATTAATTTTTTTTTATAGTTTAATTTGGCATTAATTTTTTATCTGATAGGTGTTGATTTTTTAGCTCAGATAAAATATCCAGATTTATGACTGTTCTAGAGCTTCCTTGTATGGACCAAAGCATTCAGAATTGACAAGACATCCCACCTCATACAGTTTTCACTTCAACTGTCTTGTACCATATCCTGACTCTGGGTAGATTCATTCCACAAGAAAAAGCCTTTTCTGGGCCAAAACCCATCAGTGTTCACATTTGGTGTGAGCTTTGGGTGGAAATTTGGGTGCTGTTTCCTCTCTTCCTGGTTTGTACTGATTGTTAAGCTCAGACAATGTTCTAGAACTCGATTTATAGGCTGGAAGTTGGTCTGTGAGAGAAGGATGTGCAGCCCTGGTGGAGCTCTCCTGGTACATCTGGGGGCTGCATCCACAGCACCTTCCACCTCATCTCTGCCAAGGTGAGTTGTGCAGATTTCCTGCAGGGCTGAGCAAGGACAACACCCCAAGGGATGAAGCTCTGAGTTCTAATTCTTCAAAATAAGGCTTTTCCCATCCAGGCAGGTGGCTGTGGAGGGTACCTGAGGCAGCCTGACCTGCCAGGATTCTTCTTCCCTCACTGGCTTCCTGCAAGACAAACCATGAGTCACTCTGACTTGTTTTTTCGTAGTTGTACCAATCTGTGTATTTTTTCCTTCCCTCCTCCCGAGCCACATCTCACACTCCTGCATCCTGACGTCAGGGAAGGTTCTGTTTTTCACATCAGCCCTTGAGAAAAGTCTTGCCAGATCAATTTTGGCAGCTGCCAGCAGCCCAAGGTGCAGGAAATTCTGCCTTTCAGGAGACCTGGCTCGATGAAATGTGCCCTGTGACGCTGAGGTGGAGGCAGGAGGTCCAGGAGCAGTGGGACAGGCCTGGTGACCCTGTGTTGTCCCTTGGCAGCTGGAGGTGGCCCCTCTTGCTCAGGGCACTGCTGAGGTGTTTGCACCCGTGGCTGGAGGAGGAGGGTGGCAGAGGGACTGGGCTGGATCCCTGGGGTGAAGTTTCTTGCTCTCTGCCTGTGCCTGGCTCTCTTGGGCAGCCTCTGCCAGAGGAAGGCCCAGGCTTTCACTTGGAGCCATGTCTGTTTTTCCATACACAACTGGAGTCAGCTGGCTTGGAAAGGGATCTGCCTTGCATCATCCAACGGGCTAAGGAGGCAAATATTCCCACTCCATCCTTGAGGTGAAGGAGCTCTGAGAGCAGGGGGTGCACCCAAGGAGCAGCTTCTGGGCTAAAGGAGTGACACCCCACCCTTAGCTCAGGCCTTGCTAAGAACATGCACATATTTAATCCCCAGCATCCCACTGCAATTCCATTGCTCTAAAAATGTCCTCAGTACCTTGTTTGTTTTTTTTAAGCTAACCTCTGTTTCCCTTTGTGATACAGATCCCTTTTCAAACAATCCTCCCCCCTGCCAAAATAAAATTCTCCCTGAGACTCAGGAATATTTTTTAATATATAGGCATAAAACAAATTTCCTTCCCCAACCATTCGTGTGGTTTTTCAAATCATTAAGGGAGTTTCCTCATTCTGTGATGTCAAGAGTCACCCAGATCAAAGCCTTTACTGATATTACAATTAAGCACTGCACCATTAAATTCACTTTCCACACTGTAATTTTTATAATAGGTCGGGAAGGAGCTTCATGGTTTGATTTCGTTCCAGCCATGGCGCCAGATTCTGATTTCTCATTAGGTCTGACACTGTGGTTTGGGAAATCCTGGAGTTAACAAGGAGCCTGAATGAATATTGGACTGGCATGTGTCCAGCTGAGTGGTGTTCAGTGGACTTGCTGCAGTGGGGTGTCAGGGAAATGATATGGTCAAGGGAAAGGAGCAGCTTCTCCCAAAATACATTCCTGGGTGAACCAAGGTTGTGCAGAGCAGATCCAAGCTCAGTTCTTCATCCCTGCACTGGAAACAGAACACAGAGAGACTCAGCTTGAGGGGAGAAAAGGCTGAAAAAGGATCTTGCAGCAAAGGCAGAGTAGAGGGGAAAGATGGACATCTCTCCTCCTTGAGGGATATCAGGATATCTCCCTTTGCCTTCTGTGCAGATGCCTGGAAGGGCTCTCAAAGTGGAAGAGGGTCACTGGACTGTCCTAGATTAAAAAATAGAATGTAGGTGTCTGCTCTTCTTTCTGTGTGGGGAGGAATGAAAGGGAGGAAGCATCCATGTGCTCCCCATTCCCATTAATGGGAATTGCACGAGGCCAGGCAGCTGCACTCTGGGTTTTTTTAAGCTGTGAACCTGCTTAAAAAACATGGAGTTTGCTGGCAGTTGGTACCAACCTCGTTGAGGATCAGCATCCAGCCCTCCAGAGCAGAATGTATCCCTGGAGAGCTCCTGCTCTGGAATGTGAGCTGCAGGACTCCCTGCACAGCACAACAGCTCACTTGGGCTGGGTGTTTCTGGAAAACTATTGCAGCAAATGTCAGAAAAGCTGATCCAAAGCGAGAGCTTTCAGGCAAATATTTGGAGATCCATAAGCCCCACTTGTGCCTCAGCCCTGCTGGGTAATTTGGAACAGATGACGTTTATTACCTGAGTTTCTGTGGAGACCCAGATCTGGGAGGAAAGGAGGGAAATATTTGACAAGTCGGGAGCCAGTGGGGAATTTATACAAACTCGCCCTAAACCTGCAGCAAATGCCACCACCTCATCTAAGACCTTCTGCTGAGCCAGGACTAGGACTTGGTCCTGCCCCAAGGAGATTTACTGCCTGAGCATTCTGGGGTTTGGTTCCAAACTTCGCTCTGAGCTCTGACTCTTGTGTGGATTTAAAAAAAAATGTCTAATGTGTTTTTCCTGGAGGTTTTTCCTCCCTGAGCATCCCCATTCCAGGTGCAGTTCCACACTGTGGCCAGGCAGCTTTAGGGTGTGCTACTGAGTTGGGGTGGTGACAGATGAGAGCTGGGACAGCATCACTGCAGTGCATGTCACCTGCCCACCCCAGTCCTGGCACACCAGGGGTACAAGGGCCGTGCTGGGGTGCAGGTGAGGCTGCAGGGACTGCAGTTCCTCACACCTGCAGCCACCAAAGTCTGCTTTGAGTTGTCACAAAGGGGGCAGGACAGTCATCTACCAGTTCTACAGATTTTTTGGATTAGGATGCAGACTCAGGAGCCTTCAGAAAGAAAACATAACGACAACCCCAAGGACTCAGACCCTGAGGAATCCTCTGTTTCCCCTCATGGGCCACGTGTGGCCCTTTTCACCTGGTCCATGAGACAAGGTGTGGGGTCTTGGCTCAGAGCTGAGATTCATCTCCATGGTGGGCAGAACCAGGCCCTGGATCTGTAACACTGGAAATCTGGGCCCTGCTTTGAAGCAGTTTGAAGCCACCTCTGCTGTAAGACACTTCAGGGACTCCAGCTCATGACACTGCAAATGAAATCAGGCTTTCGTTACACATCCCAAGTTCCTAAACCAAAAAAGGAGATACAGCCATACCTCAGATGAGCCACCTTTGGCAGACATAACATGGATAATAGTCTTAATTCAGTTTTGGTGATACTCTGAAAGACTTAATAATCCCAGTCTAATTTAGTGTGAGCAGCTCCTGAGCACAAGACAGAGCTTGCCCTGGATCCAGGTCACGCTGACCGGCTGCATCGGGAGCGGGGGATCCACGTGTGAGGAGCAGCTCCCACTGTGCCCCAGGAGCCCCAGGAGCTCCCAGGGGTGAGGCAGGGGGCAGGAGAACGTGTCTTGTGGAGGATACACACGCCTGGACACGTGGCCACATTTACTGCTTTCCTTTCCAGCCCTCTCTCTTTGAGAGAAGAGGAAGTGTTGAGTAGCTGTTGGATGTTGTGAACTCCACTGCTGACACACATCCCTTGGTGCAGCACTTTCTCAGGGTTGTTCCCACAGGGCTCCTGCCTCCTGTCATTTACCTCATCCCTAAAAGTGTGGGGCTCCTGTGCTGGGGCTCTCCCTGGTTGCTGAGCACAGAGCAAAGCTTCAAAGCAAGAGCCCGACAATAAATTTTCCACCCAGAGTCCAAATTTCTGCTTGGCCAGGGGCCCAGTGCCAAGGTGTGGCATTGCAGGGTTTGCTCTTCAGAAGCAGCAAATTTTTCTAAACTGCTCCTGAGAAATCTCAGCAGGTTCATTATCACACCCAAGACAATCTTCCTGCAGCAGAAAGCAGAAGTGGTGGCTCCTTGAGCTGTCTAGGAGGAGGGTTTTGCTGGAATGTTCTGGCTTCACTGCTGCTCTTTGCTTTTTCTTGGGGCTCATGTGGCACCTGGTTTAAATTAGAGGCGTCCCCGTGCCTGGTTTAACGTGGCACAGGACAGAGCCTGTCACTGAGCCCCCTCTGTGCCCCCTGGGATCAGCCCTGGCTTGTGCTTCGGGAGCAGGGGGTGATGCCAGGGAATGTGCCCCTGTTTCGGGTACAGCAAGGTGAAACAAGGCTGGTTCAGGCTGTTGCATTCATGGTACCTCTGAGGAGCTGAAACACATCACAGGCTCAACAGCTCACACCAGCACTTCAAACAAAAGCTCTGTTTTTCATGTCTTTTGACAGAAATCCCCTGGAAACTGCAGAACTGCCTTCTATCCTATCTTTTTTTTTTTTTTCTTTTTCCCCTGCACATTCCTGCAAAAAGCAGGATGAAACTCCCTCTGTTTTAGGCAAAATATTTTGCAATTTTCCAATGACCTTGCCAATAAGAACATGATTCCCCATATATCATGGGAAATGCCTGCTTTCTCCCAGGGCTGTAACATTAAACTATCACCAGCAAAGGATTCTGCTGGCTGCAAGTTTGGCAGGAACACTGAGATCCTCTGGTTTGGTACGTTACATGAACTGTGGACTGGAGAATGCCAGAAACTTCACCCCATTTTAAATGAGCTCCATTTTTTAAACTAAATCAGCATATAAATTGCGTGTGTTTCTTCCAGAAAATCAGAGGCTCAGCCTCTGTCCCGGGTTTACATCATTGCCCTTTTTATAAGGGGAATCAATCTCGAGTTAACGGTTGAATTGCTTCATCATCTCATCAGACACTTGGGTTGAGGTCCAGGGGATGGTCCAGTGACCATTTTGCAACTAAGTGTTAATATTCTCTGGAGCAGACGTGTCCCTCTCCCTGGCTGGGTGGTGGGATGTGCCTGCCAGCAGCGATTCATTATGGATGAGGGATGGGTTGTGGTTAAAGTGCTGGCCTGTGTTGTGGGAGATCTGAGCTCAGGCCCAGATTCTCCCTCCATTTCCCCGTGTGACTCTGCTATGAGCCACTTGTTTAATCTTTCAGTGCCTCAATTCTCTTTTGGTGAGATGGGAATAATCCCGTTCCCTTTCTTCCACCCTTCACTTGTACAGTATTTATTTTCACTCTTGCCTGTTTATCACATCTGTAAGACACTCACAGGAGTGTTAAAACACTAAAGCCCCATGAATAATAATTGCAGTTTTTCCCTGAATTTTTCCTATTCCTGTTTTAAATGGAGGAAGACAACGAAAGCTTGATGGCAACACTGTCTGTTTATATGCAATGACCTCCTTGTCCCAGAAAGCAGCATGGCCAAGAAATTGAAACAAGATCTTGTGAAGTGCCATTGCAAATAAATCTGCTCCACTTCCCTTCTGTCAAGGCATCTCACGCTAGGGAAGGCCACTGGGAGTCATTAATTGTATAATGGATATACTGGATTCTTTAAAAGGGCTGTTTTCCCAAAGATTAAAGCAATTATGAGCAAAGTGGTTTGAAAAAGAAAAAAAAAAAGGAAAAAAACACCCTAAAGCAAACAGTGTGAATGATAATGGGGAGTGGTTTAAGGAAAGTTCAGCAGATGCTGTAGAAGTCAGAGTTTCACAGTTGTGGAAGGGGATTTTGTCAGTGTGAACCAAACAGCCCCTTCCCCTCCCTCAGCCCAGCAGGGAAGGGAACTGGGAGCTGTGGGTGAACATGCACAGGAAAACATGCACTTGTATGTGTGTGAATGTGCAGGAATGAAATTAAAGGGAAAATAGGGACTGATAATGAGGCTGGAAATTGCTGGTGTTTATGAGATAAAGGTTGCTGATGAAGGAAGATAAGGAAAATCATTAAAAGCTGTTGCTGGGGCAGTAGAACTGGTCACAGCAACACAGAAAAGACAGGAGAATGTGCAAAAACAGCAGCAAAAATTCCCTGGGAACTGCCTCTGTGAACACTGTTCCCCACCAGCCTCTGTGGACTTGATCCATGGAATTAACATAGTGGGACTCTGCCCTTCCTTGTGTCCAAGCTCCCTCCTGCAGCTCAGGTTGGGGGACACCATGAAAACATGCTGGGATGTGATGGAGACACTTTTCCTGGATTTCCCCAGGAAGCTTTGGCAGTGCCAGCACTGACACTGGGAGTGATGATCCACTGGAGCACATTCCCTGCCCAGCCTGGCTGGGAAGGGTAAAACACAGCACCACTCTGCCATGGTGGCCGTGCCAGGGAGGTTCCTCCCTTCCTTCCCAACACCTGCAGTATAACAGCAGCCTCTGAACAGCTGGGACTTCTAATTCCCACACAAGCAGGGGATTTTCAAGCAGAAGGGTTTCAAACTAAGAGCTTAACTTTTAATGACAGTTCTCCTTTGCCCCCATCCAGTCTCCAGAAATAGTGGAGAATAAGGGAATTGTAACTTCCATGGGCTCCCTGCAGGTGTACATGGCATTTTAATGAAGGTATTGACACGTAGAAGATGCCTTTAATCAGTCTAAAACTAGCTTGGACAGACAGCACAGCTTCACAAGAAGTACCAGCTAAGCTTCAGTTAATACTGAGCAGATCTGGAAAATGAATTAAAATCCAAATAGCACCATCATCTCAGTTCAAAGGAAAAATTTAACTTGGAAGCCCAGTAGTAGTTCCACACGTTCACCTGGACATCAGTTCAATTTGATAGTTTGGTTTGTATAAATAATTTCCTAATGTTCATTCATCTTAATTTCTTTTATTTAAAGATTTGGCTTCTGAATCCCATATCTGTGAACAGCAGAGCCTGGGTTCCTGCCTTAAATTCCTGCCATAAACAAGTGGATACTCCCTTCAGAAGTACAACAGCATTTGCTTGAAAGCAAGATCCAGTCCCCTGATAGTGCAGGGATATAAAACAATCCTTAACCTGAAGAACCTGTGCCTCTGCACGTGATCTCTTCGTTCTTTCTTGAAACAGCACAGAAGTTATAATGAGCTTCTGCAAAATGTTTTGAAGGAGCAGAGTCTTTCATCCTGTCTGGATGCCTTTGGAGCCACGGCAGCGAAACTGTGGAGCTTGGGATGGAGCTGCCGAGCAGATCCGAGGGTGCATTTGTAGAGGGATTCATTACAGAGCTTGGGCTGATGTGACAGCTCTGCAGTGGTGTTGATGTGCTGCGTGGCTGCAGTGCTGTGAGGAGGGTGGCTCCTGCTGTTCCTCCTCATCCCTGTTCCTCTCCTGTGCTGACATCACCGTTTCATCCGTTCGGTTATTTTTCACTGGATCAGTTCCCTGAGCTGGATCCCGGCTCAGCCACAGGACTGGAGGTCTGGCACGGGGCAGACAGCAAGAGCAAGCAGTGATGGAGGAGGACACGGTGCCAACAGTGACTTATGCTGGAATTAATGACCCTGTAATTGCATCGTGGTGTTTTCTACAAGTCTTCTCCACCCCTTTGTAAAAGTTGAAAATAGGGTGGAAGGCAGAGAGCAGAAAGGTTGTCTGCAGAGTTTAGTCTGGGTACTGTATTTACAAGTCCCAGTGATAAATGATGTTTGATGCAGAGATAAGCACCAGTGTTTTATGGCCAGGTGAGGGTTGGGGCAGCACAAATCATACGCCAAGAATTTTCACCTCTTTTGTTCCTGTTGAGTTTGAAAAAGCAATAATCGACACGAAATTTTTATCTTGAGGTCTTGTTCTCCTGAACCTCCAAACCATGTACTTCTGACCCTCCAACCCTGTTCTGCTGACCTTCCAAACCATGTTCTTCTGACCCTCCACACCCTCACTACAACCAGCCCTTCAGAGGTGGAGAACCCCCTGCCTCACCAGAGCTCCTGTTACCTCTTTGTGGGGCCTGGGTTCCATCTGAGGGCTCCCAGAGTAGGGTGCACTCATATTTCACACCTTTATGCAGAAATCATCCGAAGAGGAAAATAATTTAAGGCTTAAATTGCACATCATTGATAATTCATCAACCTCAGATGGTTTCTTCTTTTTTTTGTCTTGCTCCCATACACAGGGTGTCCAAAGAGATGCTCTGTGCTTGTGTGTTCACAAGTTGTATCTCTGCATTTTGGGGGATTTCAGTTATTTTTTTGTAGCCATTGCAAAAAGAAAAAAAAAAAGGAAAAAAAAGCACCCAGGCATGTGCTTCTTTTCTTTACATCCAAACCTGAGCTGCCCTAAAATGTGATTCTTCTGCAAAGTCAAGTGCTTGGACGTTCAGAGCTGTCACAGCTGACCTTCAGCTGACCCCTGGGCACATGTATTGTGTTATCTGTCTTAAAAGACAGGTTTACCAGGAGGTTATTCCTTTGGTTTAACCCTTTTCCACTGAAGTTGCTGAACCATTTGGTTAGGAAGAAAAAAAAAAGTCAGTATTTAGCATGGAAAGCTTCAGCAGAAATGGTTAAAGTTTGGCAGTTACAGGAAATAGTAGATAGAGTTTCTTTCTGGCAAACTTGGGCAGTCTTGATAAAAAGAAGGGTTGCAACCTGTGTGTGAGTTAATAGCTCCTCCTAAATTGTTCATTCCCAAATAAAAGCAAGGCTGAGACCACTATTTATTCAATAAACAGGATACATTTGATTAACCAGAGAAACAATTTGGCAGAGCCGCGATTTGTGTCAGAAGTTATTGAAAGCACAACTAAATTCAAATTAAAAAGAACACATCACCACCACCGTTCCTATTTTTCCGTAGCCTAGTTTTGAAAACCATTAGCAGTAATAAACTTTCCTCCCATAAAATTTCTGCCATTTTAATTTCCAATTAGAACTTGCAAAAGATATATATGTGGCAGTAAAAGTAAAGAAATTAAGTCTCAGCCCATGCTGCAGCCTGACACAATGATGCCCCAATGCTCATAAATCAGTTTCTGTTTGTTGTGAACCTCTTAAATCCACACTGGTAAGAGGTGTAGAGGTATTTGTCTCCCATGAAAACATTCTCCCACACCCTTTGTAATTAAAAGTAATCTTAAATTTCATCTAGTTCCATGAGAAAGAGCTTTCATACAGTAATTTGAGTTGGACTCCAGAACGATGGAATGTGAGTTGAAAGCTTAATGAATTTACTCTATAAATCTTATTCTCTGTTTTTCTTGTCAGTTGTATCAGGGCATTACACATATTTTTCCTTACATTGCTGGCTGGGGAATTTTTTTTAAGAGAACCTCAGTGCATGGTTTTTCTGTGGAGCTGAAATTCAGGTTGTTAGTAGTGTAGCCTGATTGCTGCTTTTGGGGATCAGGGCTGGATGCCATTCTTCCCGTGGAACAAGACTGGGAAAGCTCCTCTTGGTTAAGTGATTTCGGGAGTGTTGTTTTAGTTTATTGGCTCTGGAGTGTGGTAGCACAGCAGAGCTCTGGTCGTGCTTTCAGTGCTCTTATTTATCCAGTGGGATTTGCTCAACATGGGCCTTGAGCTCTTCCAGCTTCTACAAAAGGCTGGAGAACAGAAACCTGCTAAGAGGGAGTTGCTGGATATTTGTATTTTTGCAGTGCCACTTCTCCTGGAAGTCAGGATGTGAACTCAGTGGTGATGAAGGTGAGGAACGGTCTCTGTTCAGGGCAAAAGGTCCCCAGAGCTGCAAACAGGGCTCTGTTTCACAAGGGATGGAGTGACAGGACAAGGGGGACAGAGGGCAGGCTTAGATGGGATATTGGGAAAGAATCCTTCCCTGGGAGGGTGGGGAGGCCCTGGCACAGGGTGCCCAGAGAAGCTGTGGCTGCCCCTGGATCCCTGGAAATGTCCAAGGCCAGGTTGGAGCAATCTGGGCTAGTGGAAGGTGTCCCTGCCTGTGGCAGGGGTGGAACAAGAGGAGCTTGGAGGTGACTCCCAACTCAAACCACCCTGTGATTCTGTACTGCCCAGATGTGCCATGTGCTTTTCTTTAAGGTTTTCATCATTGCTGTTCAAGTTGCCCTCACGTGTTTCCTTCCAGGTGCACTGAAATTAGGATTCAAATAAGTAAAGGAACAACAGGAGTGGGGAAGGGGAGCAGAGGGGTGAGGACAGGGAGAAGGTGGGAAAGATTGCCAA
Organism: Pachyramphus minor; assembly: GCA_013397135.1. Lineage (NCBI taxonomy): Eukaryota > Metazoa > Chordata > Aves > Passeriformes > Tyrannidae > Pachyramphus > Pachyramphus minor. Next base: position 242,409 of record VYXB01007429.1, on the reverse strand, counting down.
AGGAGTTTGGCAATTAGGACTTTGGAGTGACCTCACCATTCTCCCACGCAGAACAATTTTGTGAAACGAGACAGATTTATAAGGATTATGGGAAAGTTTATTCCGTGCTACCTACTGCATTTTGTTCTGTGCATATGTATAAACAGAGCTGAGGTTTCCTTAAACATCTTTACACAACATAATTCAGCGGTGTCCAGAAAGATTAAAAGTGATCAGGGGGGCTTTGTGTAAATAAAAGACAATGTTGGAAGAAAGGGGGATGAGCAGTTCCTGATGTGGAGGGGGAAGGAGGGTGCACTGCTCCCTCTCATCCCAGAGTGTTACAGGGAACACAGGCGAGTTCAGGTCCTCTCTGTGGAAGAATGAAGGTCAGATCTGAGTTTTCTGTTACCAGAGCCCATCCCTTTTCTGGGGGTATCTGCAGGGGTGTGAAGTGAGGGTAAAAACCCACCTTTCAGGCAGCAGCACAAACCATTTGTACCATCTCTGGTACCTCCTATAAAGTTAAGGAGAGAAGCTGAGGTTGAGTTTTCCATCACCTCAGCTGCTTCTTGGCTTTTTTAGGATCAAAACACAAAACATTAATTCATAATACATTGAATTCCTCTGTGCTGCTGGCTAAAGCAACTAGAAATGCATTTTTTAATAATAAAAAATGATCATAAGTGATCAAAAAGAAACCTCCAAACACACAACCATAAAGGGCAATTGTGTGTTTGAACAGAGACAGTCCCTGTTTGGTGCTGGCCTTTTGTGGGAGCTCTTTGCTCCTTCAGCTTTGCTGCTCTGAAGGAGACACACACGGATCGACATCAGGATTTTCTTCATTCATCTCTCAGTGTGAAGACCACGGTCTGTCACCTGTCAACGCTGTCTTTATTATTTTGGAGAAGCCGGGGGGGGAAAACAAGTGCCTTGGGGTGTTTCCTTATGAGTAGATTTTGCAGTGTGGTCTTTGCAGCCAAAAATATTGGAATATCACAGTTGGTTTTTTTTACCGCTACTTTCCCTATTCCACGTACAACAACCTGCCTTTCAGGTGGAGCAGACACTGGCTGGGATGATCTCCCTGTGCCTCAGGTCACAGCTCTCTGTGCCCCCCAGGCTCAGGGCAGGCCTTGTGCCAGAGTCACCATCCCTGGAAGTGTTCAAAAACCGAGGAGACTCAACCCTTCGTGATGGGGTTTAGTGGGCATTGGGATATTGGTCAAAACTTGGACCTTGGAGATCTTTTCCAACCTTAATGATTTCATGATTCTTCAGGTTTAGGCTTGTGCAGAGTTGCCCCCCACAAATAAAGTGATAGAACCCCCCACCTGTGCTGGGCAAGGGCTGGAAGGGCTCTTGGGAACTCACCCCCTTTGGCAGGATCTTCGAGATGTTTTTGCCACCCCCAGGCCATCAGTGTTTGCTGAATTCAGGGATGTGGCAGCCCAGATTGCTGCCACTGGGGAAACTGGGATGTATTTTTAGTCTGCAGGCAGGAACTTTACCAAATAGCTGGTTCTTTTGAACCTCAAGATCCCTGTACCCAAAATACAGGAAGGCAGAATTGAGACAATTGAGCCAGGAGAGTTTCTCCCTGCAGAAGTGACTGTCACAAACACTCTATTGCTTTTCCCAGATGTTTTACCCCATCAAGCTAAATTTTCCTCCTTTTTCATCCAAAAAAGGTGGTAAGCTGCACTTAGACCCTGGTGAGACCAAGCAACCCATTTCATGGACTAAAGTCCACTTAGATGGTCAGAAGTTCCACCTATCCCACAAGTAACTTCAGCCCAAACCCACTGTTTGAGTTTCTGTGTGGAAAGAAGAAAAAAAGCAGCAAATTGTGCTGATTAATGCAGACATCCCGTGGAGGGCAATGGGGATAAAGGGCTCTTCATTTTTGACAGGTGCATTGTGCATTCTGGGCTCTCAGCCAGGGCACATTGTCATCAAATGTTAATCAAATCTGCAAATAATATACAAAGTATTAAATTGTGCTTATTCTTGGTGTAATTTGAGACCCGAGTTTATCAAGCCTTGCCATACGTTGAGGTGCCTTAAAATGAAGGAAATCAGGGGTATGAGGCAGATAAAGAGATCAGGACAACAAAGGGCATTCAGTGACCCTGGTTCAGGGAATGAAGTGTTTAAAACCTCAGTATTTGTGTCCAGAAGTTGCTCTGATGTCAACAAGTAAAGGCACAAGAAAAGGGAAGCAGGCTGGGATGAGAATATATGGAATCCCCTTGCAGCTGCACACTTAAAATAGTAATTCTCAGTCTTTTTCTGTGCCCTCCCTCCCAAGGACTGAGGCTGCAGGTCCCACCCCCTGGGCATTTACAGCTGTACCTGAGAAAAGCACGAGTGCTATAATCAGAAACTCAGTGTTCAGGCTGGAGGGCTTTCTGCTTTGTGTGCTTCTGGCTGCTCACCCTGCTTCCTGCCAGGATCCTGCTCTGCTGCTTTGAGATACTCCCCATCTTCCCCTTGGAGATCCGTGGTGTCCTCAGTGTTTGTGTCTGAGCAAGGGTATTCACCAAGCTACTGGATCTTCTGGCTTTGGAAACTCTGCTTTAATAATTATTAATTATTCTTTAAATTAAATGTTCTTTAAGAAGTGTTAAATGCAATTAAGAAATAGTCAAAGTTAAATAGAGTGGGAAAATGAAATCCAGAGGGTGAAGGTGTTGTAGATCAACCTGCCAACCACAAGAGGCCTTTCTTCCTGGTCCTTATGTGCTGGGATAACATTTTGAGTCCCAGATGTTTTACCCCATCCCTCTGAGCTGCTCAATGTCCCTCTCAGCCTCTTTAACACTGGGACTTCCATTCCCATCCTGCTTCCTGGGGACTGGGAGGAGGAGAAGCTGCTCCCTGTTTCCAGAGCTGGTGTCTGATGGAGCTGCAAGGTGTCAAACACAGAGCCTGCCTCCCCTTCCAGTCCAGGGCAGATCTTTACTGGGAGGATTCTCAGGATGCAAAGGGCCAACCATGAGCTGAAAATAGGGCAACTCCTCGTGAGGATGAGGGAGGTGGTGGTGCCTTACACCGGGGTGCTGCTGTGCCTCAGTGCTGACAGGTTACACAGACCGACCAACACGTGTGACCCCGGCCATCGAGCCCCAAACTGAGCTGCTGCCCAGGCAGGGAACATCCCAGCAGGGCTTTGGAGAGCTCCACCACCACACAGGGTGGTATTCCCAGATCCCAGGGGGGAGCTGGCAGAGGAAGAGTGAGTCTGCAGAGCCTCACAGACATTGGGACACTCTGCCATCCTCCTGGTCAGCAGTGCTTTCCCTGCGGTCTGGGAGGTGGGAAGGGCTCCTCAGTGTCAGCCCAGCCTCAAAACAGGGTGCTAAGAAAGCCAAGGCTGTGGGTTCCATCCCTGTGTGGGCCATTCACTTAAGAGTTGGACTGGATGATCCTTGTGGGACCCTTCCAGCTCTGGCTATTCTGTGACATTCCCAGCACCAGGAGCTCCTGGGAGGATGGGATTTGCAGTGGCAGAAACAGCTCCACTGTGCACCTTACACACCCTCCTCTTCCTCCTCAGCTCACTCCCTGCCAGGGGCTGGGCACACCTCAGCCCTAATTAACATTAGGGAGCTTTGGGGCTTGCCTTGCATTCCACAGCAGAGGGAGGGGTTTGTGTTCCTCAGCAGTGCCCCCAAACACACACCCACTGCTGAGTCTGTGCTGCCATTCCCAAACCTCCCAAGCACAAGGATTTTCACTTGTAATTTTGTTTTTCCCTGGCAGAATCCTTCCCTTTTTTTTGCACTAAGCTTACCCAGATAGGATTTTCCTGGAGAAAGCTTCTTTCCAACTTGTGCCAGGGGGATGGATGGAGCATAAGAACAAAACTGTAAATGCAAGCAACCAAAGTCTCACATGGGAGTGGGGCCATCAGCTCTCTGATGAGTCATTTGTTTTCTCTAGTGGGTTTTGGAGAGTGGAGTTGTTGTCCTGTTTGTATCAAACAGGGAAATAAAGAGGGGCTGGCAAAGGCCTGAGCCTGATCCTGCCTCAGCTGGGCTCTGTCCACCCTCCCACCTCCCCAGCCCTGCCACGTTGAACACAGGGCAGCTCTCCCAGCCCTGTCTGTAACTGCTTTGTTGCCTGTCCCCCCAACAAGGCCAAAATACAGCAACCAAAGCTCTTCCTCCTCAAGAATGTGCCTTGCCAATGGCCTTTGTCAGGGCCAGGTTGTTATCAGGATAGTGCTGGTGTTTACTTTTCAGTGCCAGTAAATAAATCTCCGTCCCTCCCGCTTGACCCTTCGCTCTCCAGCCTCCCCCGAGCTGAAAACAAAAATGCTGTTCTGGATACAATCAACCAGTTCGGTTCAAATCCTGCTTTTCAGGATCTCAGCCTGAAACTGGTGGTCTCTGAGTCTCTTAATGCCATTAAAGCTCAGATTTCAAAGATGTGTGCCTTGAAACTTTTGGGTTTGATTTAAAGATAAGCCACTCAAGCTATGTTGATCAAGGGAGTGTCTTTATGTGAATTTTCCTTTTCAAATAAATCCAGGCCAAGATTTATCGGATCCTTCTAAAGGCATGTGTTGCTGGAAGACATTCCTGCCTGCTCCCAGCTCCTCTTTTTTCTTCCTTTAAGGATCCTGAGCTTGCCCTTTCCTTTCTCACAAGAGCAGGAGTTCTGGGTGGATTTTAGGCAGTCCATAGATGATGGCATGTCCTCACGTGCTGGGGCTCTGTGTGATTTGTGGAGCCTCCCTGACCATTCCTCACTTTCCTACTCCTTTTTTTTTCTGTATTAAAATTTATTTCTTTCTACATCCAGCAAAGCAGGGGAAAGAGCCAGGAAAGTGAGACCTGGTGGGAATTAAGGGCTCCTCACCCACCAGCACCGGGAGTTGGTGGAGCTGCCTCACCAAAATGCCACAAGTGATGCTCCTCCTCCCCCTGCAGAGATAAAGTGTCACCTCTGAGCACCTGCAAGTCACCCCTGACTGAGCTGGTTTGAGCAGCACCAGGGTTGGAGAATTTCTCAGGGGTGATCTGAGTGTGTGAAGCATTTCAGACATTTATTTGCACTTTTTTGGTGATGTACTGTTTTACTGTCATTTTGATTCTTCTCCCCAAATTCCCATAAAATCCAATTTGGGCCTTTCAGAGTAGGAGCAGACACTGTTATTTTGGTAGAAAAGGTGCTTCTATGTAAATGTTTTGGAGATTGTCCTTATGTTTGATAGTAAAGGAATTCCAGGTATAGGTGGTAACATGGGCAGTGGAAGGAGCCCTGAGGAGCTGCTGGGTCTGAGGGCAGAGATGTTGCTGGGCTGCATAGGCTTGAATCCATTTCCTATTTTCAATATTCATCCTAAATGAGGGGTTTTCCACCTCTTTTCCTTGTTTTTGCTCTTAGTTGGGTTTTTGCTGCTGGTTTGTACTCTTCCATATTTAAAACAATTCATAAGTCCACGTCAGGGCTGTTTCCCTCTCAGAGAATTCCCAGGGGGTTACAATATTTATATATTTTTCATGTATTTAATAGTTATGAATTGGAAAACCAAAACACCACCTTATGCTGTTTCCCCTCACTTTGCACATGGGCTGGAGGAGCTGGAAGCCCAGGAATGGGTGGTTTGGGCTGGATTTGTGGGGCAATGACTGGTGTCCACACTGATGATCCAAAGGCAGGGCTGGGATTTCTGGAGGGGGCAGAGAGCTGAGATCTGCATCTTCCCAGGTGGAGTCACCAGCTCCCTGTAACCCCTTCTCCAGCTGCAATGAATCCCTGGTGATCCCTGATCTCTTCCAAGAGAACAGAGTGTGTGAGACCAGTTTTAGGTTAGAAAGCAGAAGAGCAAAGGTTGCAGTACCTGTCTGGGGCAAACCAAACCATCAGGGCCTCTTTGCTCTCCAAACACCTTCTGAAGTACAAAAGCAAGTACCATTCCCTCCCTAGTCCATGAAGGTTTCAGATGTTAACTCTGGTGATTAAACTGTCCCATTTGGTTTTTATCCCTCCCTGCCCCTACAGAAATCCTGCCCATAAGAATCCAACCCCAAATCATTCAGTTTGCTGCTAAAAACCAATCAGATTCAGAATTTTAAATGTCTGGAAGGGGTGCAGTGTCCTAAAGCCAGCTGGGGCTGGGGGGGTGGTGGGGAGGGAGGAGCAGCAGCTCCATTTGGGCTGGAAAAGCAGGAGGCAGGGTCTGGGGAAGGGGGGTCTGTGGGAGCAGAGCCTGGAGAGATGCTGTAACCTGAGCCTGGGCCATTTAGGCAGTTTAATGCAGCAGCTCTTTTTTGGTAACCACTAAAATGAGTCCAGCACATGGCACGTGTGTACCCTGGGGTAGGAACTGCCTCCATCAGGGAGCCTGTTCCCTGCAGGATAGCACAAACCCTGCACTTCCTGGGGGGGGTTAAAGGGAATTACATGTTTCTGATCAGTAGGGATATTTTTACTGCCTATTTTGAATCCTCCCTGGCACTAACACACGCGCACATATAAATATATATATAAAAGGAGAGCAAAAGGTTTTGCTCTTACCCAGGTTTCCAACCAAATGGGAGGAAAGGTGGAAATACCTGGAGAAAACTGGTGATTTGTGACCTTCCAGTGGAAAATATTTTTAAAATAAGCCATAAATCCTTCTTTCTGTAGTGGTGGAGATGCTTTCAGGCTCTGCTTGTGGTACCACTGCAAAGCAGATTTCAGTCACAATCAGGCAATAAGGGGCACTTGGAATGGATGTTCCCAGAAGGAGTATTCTCTCCCTTCTCCTTCCTCTTTCCAGCAGAGGAAATGCTGCTTTCAGCCTCCTGGAGCTGCAGGCCTTCCCTATGGGGCTGCAGAGCACTGGGAGCGACGTGGGCAGTCGCCTTCTCCTCGGGGCCAGGGAAGGACAGTGATCCACGGGGTGATAGAGACTTTCCCAGCCCCAAACCCAGATAAACATCCAGCCTGAGCTCATCCCCTTTCCCTTCTGTCTGCTTCCAGCCCCTAGCCCTTCACCCAGACCCAAATGAGAGGCTGTTTTTTGGGAATGAGATCTGATTCCAGGGTAAGATTTTTGGGCAATAGTGGAGGTGCCTTCCCTGAGAAACCCTTCCAGGATGTCATTACCCTCACAGCCAGAAGATTACATCTTAGTTTAAGGTTGAATATGTCTAGTTGCAAGTTCCAGTCATTAGATCTCATTAAGCAAGGTTGAAAAGTCCCCCACTATCAGATCCCTTTTTGAAGTTCCTCGGTGTAGTAATAAAATTGTCTCTTAATTTTTGGGAGACAGGCTTTGGAGAGAAGCCTAAACATAGCACTGAGCATAATAAAATGAAGTTTAAATTGGCAGAGAAACCAAAAAAAAAAAAACAAAACACCAACCACCCAACCCCAACCCTGAAGCCCATCCCTTCCCTTCCCTCCAAGAACTTTAAGGAACTGAATGAAAAATGAAAGCTGGGAAATTTCAGGTTTGTGGTTGCATCCACCCACCTGGGCTGTCTGTGCTGCAGCTGCAGGAGATACCGAGGGGTGGGTTATAAATTTACCAAGTAAAACTGCAGCTTTCTTATCTCCCAGCTCTGAGTTATGGTGGGGAGAGCCTTGCCTTGGTTTGTGGCTTTCAGCTGGATGGCCAATGTTAATTTAAGCGAGATCTTTGTGGTTGAATCGTTCTCCCTTTGCGGTGTGGTTATCTGGAGAGCACAGTTCTGGCTCTCCAGGAAGACAGAGAGAAGGGGAACAAAAACTGTTCTGAAAATGCTGTGCAGAAAGAGCTGCTGCAGATCAGACAACACGTGGAGCTCGAGGCTGGCTCACCATGGGTTTTACACTCCTGTCATCCCTCAGAGCCAGAGCAGGGGTTCTTCACTCCAGTCCCTCAGCTGGATTCCAGCTCGGATAATTACCCTCTGCCCACTTAAGTTTCTTCCTGCAGTTTCAACTGAATGTTATTTTTTGCTTCCTCCTTTGAAAAGAAACCCATGGTTAGCATAATTGGCACAGAGGTGGCAGCAGTGGTGGGGAGAGAGATCTGGGTATCTCTGAGAAGGTATTATTTAATATAATTAACTGGAGCGTGGATCTGCTGCCTCCCTCCATGGATTCAGCTCCCAGCTCGGAGCCAGGCTCTGCTCCTCATTTTCAAGCTGGTTCTGCAGGTACTGGAGCAGTTTTTGGCTGTGCAGGTCTGATCCTGTGTTGTGCTAAGCAGCCTCAACTCTCACTGAAGAAAATGAGAGCTGAGATAACTCAGCATCGCCCAGGAGGGGGGATTTGAATGGGAGATGAGTTGAGGGCATGGGGTGGGGATCAGCTCATGACTCTGGGGGTAAGGGCTTAAAATAATTCTGCTATGAACAGAATTAGCTCCCTTGGAGCTAAATGTCTGCAAACATGCCTTAGAGCAAGAGTCCAAGTCAGTCTGTCAGTCCAAGGGCTGACCACAAGTGGAGTTGTCTGGATAACCCCTAACCCCTACATAGCAGTCCTTGGGTGGACAATAACTCTGAATGCACAGAGTTCCACATCACAGATTTCCAGAATAAACCCCATGTGGCTAATTCATCCATTTGGTTTTCACTTCTCTTTCCATGTTGCCTGATGTGCCAGAGCCATTTCCCTGCAGGATTTCACCTGGGGCTTTATTTCACCATCACAATGACCAAAGCAACAGAATCCTGCCAGTATTCTTAAACAAACATATATTTTTATACAAATTATGCTAAATCTTCACAAAGACTGGTTTAATTTCCATCACTTCCTCTCAGTAACTTTGACTGGCTAAATTAGTTGAAGCCCCTGATATATCAGAGGCTGAGAGTGGGTGTTTCTAAAGGGATTTATCCTTCTGGAGTATTTGCTACACCAGAGGAATGTCCCTCCTGGTGACCAGGCTCATGTAGGAGTCAGACAGTGATATGAACAATATTAACATTCTGACTCAAACAGCGAGCCAAAAACTAGCATTTAGAGTATATTTTTATAAACATATTTTATTTACGCTAAGCCCTAGTGTTGCTTAGCAGGACCTGTGGAGAGCAATCATCAGGAGATGCCACCCACAGATCTGCATGGGGTGAGCAAACCCCAGAGGGGGAGGAGGCTCTGGTTTGATATCCATCCAAGGAGTTGCTCTGGAAACAGGGCTAATAACAGTCTTGTGGGGATGGGCTTTTACTTGTGATGTCTTTGGTTCTCCCTGGCATTTCATGCAGAACCAGGAAATGGAGAAAGGTGCATCCGACATCAAACAGCTTTCAAGGAGGCATTTTTTGCCTAATATCCTAAGGAAATGAGCCTGGTGTGATCACACTGCCCCCAGGGGTGTATGTGTGTGTCTAATAGCTTTTGAATTCACTGGCCAATTTCAAGCAAATTTAGCAAAAGGGGGAAGATCTCAAAGAGGGATCTGTTCCTACAGGCTGGGGGAAAACAGGTGGCAGGGAATGAATGGGAGAGCCCCTGTTAGCAGCTCTCTGAGGGAGGGATTCACATGGGGAAAAGGAGGTGGGGGAAGATTGGGAGTCAGACAAGTGGGAAATGAGCCTGTGTTAGTTTTGCTCACCATGGATGTGCTCCATGAAATCCCAGAACTGAGGAGTGACTTGTGTTTGCTGCACTGGGCGTTTTCCAGAGGATGGGAGCTCTGTGGAACCTCCCCTTTGGTCAACCCCTGGTCGGTTCTGCACCCTCTAACAGCAGAGACCTTTCACACAGCATCAAATCAATCCTGTCATTATCCCATTTCCCCATTCCCAGGCTGTTTGGTCCTGTTGGGAAGGCCATTCCAGTCAGTAGAGCAGGGATGCAGCACTTTGGTTCAAGGGCTTTGGGCACCAAAGTCTAAAGTCCTGGGTCAGGAATCTGAGTGCTGGCAAAGTGAGTGGCAAATGGAGTTTGCAATTTGTTGGCTTAACTCCTCAGCTGCTCCCCTGGGAATGGCTTTAATGAGCCTCCCTGGCTCACTGCTCCAAGGGGCAGATCTCAGATCCTGCCATTTCCTTGGAGGGAAAATATTGGCCGTGGAATATTGGCTTGGCCCATTTGGATTGAACTTTCCCCAGGTCCTGTGCTGAAATCACAGACGTGCTCCAGCTGTAGAGTTCACTTCCTCGTGGTTCTGTGGGCACACATTGGGCTCCATTCATTGCCGTGGCAGCCACTTTTTTTCTCTTTTTTTTAAAAAAAAAAATGAGAAGTTAAATACTGAAAATGATGGTTGTGACATAGTGGGTGGGATTCCCAGGGGGGAAATGTAGGAGGCAGGTTGGATTTCTCCTCTAAGCCCTAACAGATCTGGCATTCACACTTGTTAGTGTTTGGAAATTAGTGCTGAATAACGTTCATGGGGCTGCACAGTCCTCTGGCAGTTCCTTGGAAGGAGTTTTGCAGAGCAGGGGTGGCTCTGAGCCTGTGGTCACAGACCTTCAGCTGCAGAACAGTTTGGCCTTGATATGCAAAGCACTTGGATGCATAATTAGTGCTAATTATCTTGTAAAGTCACATTTCTGTCAATGAAACTGCTTAACATTAAGTGTATCCTGCAGTTCTTCCCAGGATTAAGCAGTGATGTGTAAGACCCTCACTGGCTTTAGTAGCTCATGTTGTCAGAGTTATCACATTTTATAGTCACTGACCCTGATTAATTGACACTGGGGGGGTAAAGTCCTTGCTCCAATCCAGTCAAAATCCTGGATTTTAACTTGAGCAACCTGCTCTAGTGGAGGGGGGTGGAATGAGATGAGCTTTAAGATCCCCCTGAACCAAACCACTCTATGATTCCATGATTTTAGTTAACCCTAAAACAAGACAGCCAGGGAAACAATAGGTGCCAGGGAAACAGTAGGTACCAGGGAATGCTTTTCTAAAGGATACTGCAGTTGCCTGAGAAATAAAATAACAAGCCTCAAAGGCAAAATGCAAAGTTGTCTCTGTTCTGCTCACTCCACATTTGTAAAAAAATGTCCTGGCTGTTTTCTGTTGAATGTATTGGACAGCTGTGGGAAGGTTTGTGAGCAGTTTCCATCTACTGGCCTCTTTTATTTCTATGTTCAGCAATCAAATAATTCTAATAAGGCAGGCATATGCAAAAAAAAAAAACAACAAAACCAACCAAACCCCAAACTAGAATAAAAAGAAAACTAGTCCTAAGAAGTGATGAAGTTGGTAGTTAGGTGCAATAGAAACAATGCCAGTTTTATTGAATGCCTTTTCAAGAAGAGAACTCTTTTTTGGGGTGTTTCAGCTATCTGTAATAGGCCAGAGTAATCCCTCACCATGCAGACTCATGTGAAAAAAATTCCTACCTCTGTATAAAACAGTTTATTCCCGCTCCTCCAGGAAACAAGGGTGGAGTGTGCAGCAACAGAACTGCTATAAATCACGTCTTTGATGCAGGATTAATGAGATGTGAGCTATGAATCATGTGGTGGGATGAGCAGGCTACGACTTCCATTATCACAACTGACCAACATCTTTGTTTGCATTTAACTATTCTCCTTCCATTAACTATTCTCCTTCCATTAACACATCTGAGATTAAAAAGTGGCACGTCTGAAAAGATCCCACTTGGAGGTTTCTTTGAAATGCCTGTTAGAACAGGCATCCAGGAGGAACCCAGAGGTTGGGCATGTCCTGCCTTTTGTGTCAAGGCACTGGTGTCAGGAGAAAACTGAGCCTGCTGGGCTCTGCAGTATTCCTGGGTAGGGAATGAGTGGTTGAGGGAAGAAGGGTAAAGTAAGTAAATACTTCATCTCTTTCATTTTTCATCCAGGCATGCTTGGAATCCTCCCTCATCAATAGAGGTTTTGCTGGATGTTGGCAATGTCCCCCAGGCAATGCACAAGATTAATACGACTCCCTATCTAATTACAGGTTTACTGACGGATATTACTAAGGCCCCAGCAATGCAAGTTCCTTACATTGCACTTTTCCCCCTGTCTAGAGCTCACAGAAGGAAAAAGAGGCAGAAAACTGAGGGTAGTGAGGTAAAAAGGCATAACTCAAATGCAATTTCTGCTGTAGGAGTGAGTATTTTGCTCCTAACGCAGCTCAAGTTGAGAGGTAACTTGTTCTTAAACCACCCAGGTTTGTGTGAGAATTGGATTGTTTGTAGTCTGGAGATAATATTAGGGAGGAACAAAAGGAGTTTTCTTCCTCAGTTTGTGCTCAGTGGCACACAGGTTTTATCAGCTCGTGCCTGGTCGGGGATGTTCACAGGCAGATTTCCCTCCCTTGCTCTGCCTGGTCCTTTCCTTGTTCTGGTTGAGAACTAAAGACTTCAGGAATTAAACATAAAGAAACAAAAATCCCCATAAACAAAACAAACCAGTCCCATTTAGCCCCATTTAGATGTCAAAATTAGGGGTAGGACAATGCCACCTCTGTTCAGATTTGTAGCCGTGGCAGATTCTGATGATTAAAACAGGAGCTTTAGTGGGATTTTGAGCCCTGAATCCAAAGGATGTCAGACCACAGTGAATAACCAGGGAACAACAAAATCCACAGGTTTATTATTTTTTTACTTTTCCATCCTGAAGTGTTGTGATCACACTGATTTGTTATCTCCAAGAGTCCCTACAGCCCCATGCACAGGCTGTTGTTGTATTTCCCTTCTAGGTACACATTGGTTCCAATACTTTCAGCCAACTATCAAGTCTCTGTAGGTGGTTTTCTTTCTAGGAAACAGCTTTTTTTTCTGACAACGTGACATGAAACAGTGACTCAGGACTCCTTCCCACACGAAAAGGGTCCTGGAGGAACTGCTAATTGTTGCGGAAATGCTGATTTAGGGTTCCAGGATAATTTTTGTGGACCAGTTTCAGGGAATTAATTTTCATTTTACATCTTTTCTTGCATAATTAATTGGGTTGGGGCAATTAGTGGAATTTACTGCTGTCTCCTGCTGTGCTGGGAAGGGTCCCCACGAGGCACGAGGCCCCTCGCTGTGACAGAGACCCTGCTCAGTGTCCTTCCAGCTCAGGGCTCTGCTTCTCTGATCTGTCCAGGGAGAGCTGGGAGTGCAGCAAATCCTTGCTCCACTGGACTTCTCACTTACTCTTTTCCTCCCCTTCATGTGTGTTGTCTTCTAATAATCCCTTCCCTCTGAATTCATCGCCCGCAGCGCAGACATTAGATAAATAAAGCTCGTGTGGGCCCCGAGCCAGCCTGCATTGCATAAATACACCGAGGGCTGCAGTAGTTAGGCTTTGCTTGCTGAGACAGCTTAAGTGCTGCTTCTTACTGGTGTGGGGCTTCCTGACAACTGGAGGAGGCTGAACTGGGACAGGCAGGAGCAGGGAGGGGGGTGATGGACACCGCAGTGCTGCTCCTGCCTGACTCCATGTCAGGCTTTCCAGTGGCCAAGGGGAGGTTTCCCCCTCCCCAGTTCCATCTGTGCCTGGCTGGGATGGAGGCAGTGACACCGAATTTCTAAAACTACAGAGGTAGAAGGTCTCAGGAGGTCTGTGCTCTCCTTCTCAGGGGTGCTCACACCAGCACGTCAGCAGCTGGAGGATTTGAACAGCGCAGGGTTGAAGAGTGTGAGGGAAAGAATTGAACTGCCTGACACCACAGCCTGTGGCTGTCGGGGCTGAAGATGGGGAAACCTGTTTGTCTGGCTTTGGCTTCATAAGAAGGTTCAGAGGTGCCTTTTCTTGTCATAAAACTCACACATGTCACAGGTCCCCAGGGCACAACCCGGGGCTGAGGGGAGAGTGCTGGTGCTGTGATCCGTGTGCCTTCTTCCCCTCCCACCAGGGACTGCAGGTGAATTCTCTTCCCATTTTATTCCAGTCACTTCACCAGGCTGTGCATGATTGGGAAATACAAAAGATTTTCCAGGGCTTTCCCTGCATTAGCACCATGAAATTTCTTTCATTTCAGATGTCTGCTGTCATTGAAGTCGCTGTGCTCTCAGATGTTATTACATTAATACATCATCCAGGCTCCCGGGCTTTGGATGATATATGGATACATTTGTGTCTGACTTCAGAACCCTCCAGGGACACATCAGTCAACAACACACCCCCAGTTCAGACCAGATACTGGTGGGCTTGGTGATTGTGGGCCAGACCCTCACAGAACTGTCAGGGTTGGAAAGCACCTCTGGAGATCATCCAGTCCAACCCCAGCCAAGGGGGGTCCCCTGGAGCAGGTGACACAGGAACGGTGGGTTTGGAATGTTTCCAGAGTGGGAGACTCCACACCCTCCCTGGGCAGCTGTTCCAGGGCCCTGGCACCCTCAGAGTAGAGAAGTTCTTCCTCACATTGAGGTGGAACTTGTGTTTTAGTTCAGGAAAGGTGAATCTTTTAGGAGCTGTGCCAAGTTTGTCTCCTCATCCTTGCTGCTCAAACATTCAGGCCATGTTGTAGGGAGATTGTAGGTGACCCTAAGGACACTTCCATGTTCTTGTTGGAGGTGCCATCCTTCAGATTCCAACAAAGGTGGATATTTCATCCTTTTTGGTTGTTCCTTGGTTTCCAGCTGAAACCCAACCCGAGCTGGTGAGATCTGGAGGGCAATAAGGACCTCTAACAGCTTTTTTGCAAATGTAGGGGCATTAAACCAGGTCACACAGAAAATCTGCTGGGGAAGAGATTTATATCTCAGTTTTCCTGGCTTCCCAGAGAGCTTGTGCCCAGATTAAGGGATGTGCTGTGAGAGGATGGGCTGAGGTTCCTATCAAGTGATTCCCAGAGCAGCCCTGAGCTCTGGAATCCTCAGGGGAGCACCTGTGAGAGTATCTCAGCCTCCTTTCCTTCCAAAGGGGAAACAAAACCCCCTGTCTTCTTTACCTGGCAGCCTGTTTTCGTGGAACTCAAAGAATTTAATGTCTCTGAGGCTGCTGAGCTTGGCCATTGCAGAGTGTGAGCCTGGGAATGCAACCAGGTTAAATAGGAAGCTGTGGTGCAGTGGGCAGGGTGATGCTGCTGCTGCTGTGTCCAAGATCCAAGCAGTGCCAAGGGTGATTCCCAGCAACATTCCTGCTAAGCCAGCCCTGAAGAGCAGATATGGCTCTGTCTGTGGGTCACAGACTGGGAGTCTTTTCCTGGGAGATATTGGGACACACCAGTGGGACCTTCTTCAAAGTCCTGATGCTATTGGGAAGATCTCTGCCTATGGAGCTGTGCCATGCCATGGATTTTCACACTGGCTTCTGGCTCATAAAAAAGTGCCTGGTTTGGCTAAACCCAAATCCTGAGAGGCCTAAAATCAAGCAGAGCTGCCTGTGACACGTCTGCTGAGCTGATCCAAGTCCTGCTGCTGCCTTTGCCTCCACAAGCTTTAGGAAGCAGGTGCCAAGTGCATGTCTTGGCCTCGGAGCAGGGAAGCAGATACCTCTGGGAAAGGCTGGCCAGGAAGCTCCCTATGGAGTGGGAATTTGCCTGCAGAGTCCAAGAGCATCCATGGCTGTGGTGGTGTCTGTGAGCTTTGTACCTCTGTGAGCAATTAGCAGCCCTGCTAATTGCTTTGATTTGTAAAGTGAGGGGCTCGGGAAAGCACCGAGCAGGAGAGGGAATGTAGATGAAAAACAGACCTTGATGAAGTGTCTCATTAACTAAAAAGGCAGAAATTTTGGGGCATTAACCCACCCCCCACACGTGTGGAAGGCTGGTAATAATGTCTTGGAAAACAGGCAATAAACAGATGATCAGAGCACACCTTGGAGCGGGTTCAGGTTTGTGCTGCTGTGCTTTTCAGAGGTGTAATTCCACTGACATGGAGCTGGGATAGTGCAGGATCTGGGCTCTGCCTCTTCTCCCCTGCCTCTCTCAGCCTGGTG
Organism: Pachyramphus minor; assembly: GCA_013397135.1. Classification (NCBI taxonomy): domain Eukaryota; kingdom Metazoa; phylum Chordata; class Aves; order Passeriformes; family Tyrannidae; genus Pachyramphus; species Pachyramphus minor. Next base: position 226,660 of record VYXB01007429.1, on the reverse strand, counting down.
CCTTTTCCTTCCCAAGTGCTGAGCTCAGAGTGAAGAAAAGAGAAAGGGGATCAACTTGAACCAGTGTAAAAAGAAACCCTTTCCAAGGCTGGCAGAGCTCAGGGAGGCAGGATGGGTCATCCAACAAGCTTTGCCACAGATATCTTTGCTTCCCACTTCAGTCATTCCACAAAACAAATTCAACCTGATCAAAACCAACCCGCTGGAGTTTGGGGTGGCTGGAGCTGACACCTAATGAAAGGCACTGGGATTCTCTTTGTCTTTTTTGCTAACAGAAAGGAAAACAGAACAGCTACATATCATCCAGCTGAAATTAAAAAAAAAAAAAAAAAAAGGCTGTAATTACCACTCCCAGAAATTATTTCTTACTTAATGAAACGTCTCTTTAGGCTGAACAAAGGAATTTTCAGAGAGGAGAGCGCTGAAGGGCGGGACAGAGAACACAGACAAGAGCGCAGTTCAATTACAGGGAATCAAATCCTCTCGCCGTTCTGACGCAGTTTGTGGGACATCTCATTAAACCCTTGCCAGCCCAGAGCAAAGGCTGCTTTTTCCTGCAGATATTCTGGATCTATTTATACTGATCCCACCACTGTGAACCACTGGCTGTAGTTGGCCAAGAGGGATGAGGGACACGCAGCTCTTCCCTGTGTGCATGACTTGAGAGGGATCTGCTTTCTTACCTAGCAGCCAAACCCTGATAAATTCCCAAAGTAGGGATGCTGCCAAGTCTGGGAACACCCTCTCCCTCGTCAGAAGGGAAAACTGCTGTGGATGAGTCGCTCAGGCAGTGGGGAGGAGGGTGGAAGTATCATAGAATCATTAACGTTGGAAAGACCTTTAAGGTCATCGAGACCAAGGTGGGAGCAGGGAGCCCTTTGGAGGTGTCTTCCTCCCTCTGGAGCACTGGGACCACAGGGATGGGGTGCTGTTACCAAAGAGGAGACACCCCAGGGGTCAGATGGAGGGAAAGAAGATCTGCCTTCCCTTGGGAAGTGGCTGCAGGAGGTGGTGCCCCTGGTGGGAACCGCCGGCCTTGGTGTGTGATGGATTCACCCCGTCATGGTGGGGGAGGAGCTTTATCCACCTTGAAGTGAAGTTCATCATCTCTCTTTTGCTTTCTGTGCCTTTAGTTTTTTTAATTTAGCTTATTTGTTTTATTTATTTACCAACAGTGCTGCTGGTGTATCTTTTATTGCTTGGATTAAATGAATCCTGTGCTCTGTAACACACAGTAAAGTCAGGTTGTGTAGGAAATAGCAGAGGCTTTGACCTCTGGCACTGCTATAAAAGCAGCCTTAGGAAAATCTGAGGTGAATAATGCAGCTGTGGAAATCACCTTTCTCCAGTTTATGCTGGGGGGGGAATCTCCTGTAATTAAGGCAGACCCTTAGTCTTTGGTGTTAAGTTTCACAGGCAGGTTCAGGGGATCAGTCTCAATGCCTAAGGAAAGGGGGTCATGAGCTGAAAACAAGGGCACACCATTTCTGAGTCAGCAGGTCAGGGCAGAACCAGCTGAGTGAGGAAAGGGCAGGGAAGAGACAAATCTGGAGCCCAGTTACAACCCAGACTAAGGCAGCAGAGTCCAAGTCCTGGTGACCTCGAGTCAGGCACAGCTGCAGGAACAGGGATCCTCTGTGGAGGTGGGAGCTGTAGGAACATCATGTTTGGTGGGACAGAGCAGCTTCAGGTGTTCCTGCAGGACCAGGTCTCCTCAAGCACTCCTTTCCAGCTGGCCTTGGCATAGGACACTGGTGGCCCTCCAGCTTGGGCCAGTATTCTGGGGCTCTCTGGGGTTTGTTCTAATACCAAAAGGCAGGTTGTGACCAAGGAGAGACACTGTGCTGAACTCTGGCACCCTTCAGAGCTGTCCCAGCAATGGCAGCTCTGGGCCTGTGTCATCCAAGCTCACCAAGTTGGTCAGCAGGAAAACAGGCAGCCCACTGGGTCAGGACACTTCTGAAATATATGGATAAACAGCACATTCTGAACTACCCCTCCCCTCAGGCTGGCCTGAGAAGCTCTTTGCTCTGAGGATTGTTGCACTCTGCCAATCACCCCAACATAATTAACTAATTTATTCTGTCATGTTTTGATAAATTCCAGCCTTCACCCACTGGCTTACCTTGGGAAGGCTTGGTCCATGTGCTGTCCCCTGCCTGTGGGATACAGGGATTTGTTATGCTGTTCATTAATTCTTTCGGGTTTAATGTGCCTGGGAAGGAAAAATATTGATGGAGAAATAAATAGCAACTTTCTCACTGAGGGCTGCAGTGCCTTCAGTGGAATCCTGATTCACAGCAAGTCAAGCTGTTCTAGTCTTGTCAAATCGTAGGTTTTCCTGCTACAAACTGATAAAACATACCTGTTTGCATTTAAAATCTGATATCCAGGTGCAGCATGTTGCTGTTAAAAATGCATAACCTGACCTCAGCAGGATTCAGCTCTGGTTTTGGGAAAGCCTCTTTGGCATTTGTCAGCCAAGGAGAATGCAAATCACATGCTGGAATGATTAAAGGATTCAGCCCTTGCCTTAGCTCATGTTTTGACTCTGCAAAGCAGGTGTAACTTGCACTTGATTGCCAGTCAAAAACAGTTTCTAGCAGCAAACCTGTCTAGAAGAGTTCCAGAAATGAGCGGGAATTGAATGTTCCATTGCTTCCAGGCTGCTCCAGTGGGAGCCAGCCTTGGAGAGCCATTCTGGGGGTGATCAAGGGGGATATTTACCCAACTGTAATTAACTTAATCAGCCACTGGGTATCAGTATTGTCTCACATCAATATATCAAAAAAGGTATTTTTATGGAGCTGAACAACTCGAGTGTTGTCAAGGCTTTGCTGGGGCCGGAGCTGGACCTGCCTCCCACGTGTGGGAGAGGGGTGGGCAGAGGGAGAGTCACCTCCAGCTTTCAGGTCCCTCTAAAATACACAGCTCCACAGAGCTGTGCCCATGCACCTGAAGGAGGGGGGAAGGCAGCCCAGGGATGGGGGGCAGGATGTTGGCAGCAGCCTCGTCACCAGGGAACTGCTCTGCTCCTGCTCCGACCATGGACCTGGGAAAGCTGAGCAGGCTGGGTTGAGCTCTTCCTCTCAGGAAGAGAGCTGTGCAGGGTTTATGTGCATGAACGCTGTCATGGGTGTCAGGCAGGATTTGGGGATGTTAATGCAAGGCCTGGCCTGTGCCAGATGTGAGGAGTGTCCCTGTGACAGAGGTGGGAACAGTGTTGGATGACCTTAGTGCTGCTTTGGCGTGAGCAGGTGAGGAACAACCTGGGACAGTGGAAGGTGTCCCTGCCCATGGCATGGGGTGAAGGACATGAGCTTTAAGGTCCCTTCCCACCCAAACTGTTCTGGGGTTGTGATTCCATGTGACCATTTGTCTGGCAGAATTCCTCGTGTGTGGAGCCACTCCTTTCCTGCTGAAACAGGCAGTCGGGCTTTTGTTTAACAGGATGCTCCAACCAGGATGCACAAAGCCAAAAGGTGGTGCCCAGATGCTCCATGAACTTACCTGGGACAGCCCAGTGTGCAGGTTTAGCCCTCAGCCCACTGTGGGGTGGCTTGGAGGCTTTCAGCTCTCTGTGTGATGGACACAGGAGGCAAGAGCTGGTGCCCTACATGGGGAAGTGCCACCTGAGCCAGGTGTGTCCCACTGCCTGGGCTTCAGCAGCAGGGAACACTGGCAAAGGCCTGGGCAGGTTTTGCTCTGGGCCCCCTCATCTTCTTCACAAGGGATGGGACTCCAACACTCGTGGGATTTCTGCCTGAGTTTCCATTCAGTTTTGGCTCCAGGTAACAGTTGCTTCCCTCACTGCTGCCTTCCAGGCTCGCTTCCCTTGCCAAAATGCTAATTTAGCCCTTCAGCTATGTTTAAAAATAAAAGATCCTCCACTTCTCAGGGTATTAAAAGGCCAAAAGGAATATAAAAAGTTCACCAGACTGGTCAGTTCACTCCCTGCTGTGTCTTCCTGGGGCGTTGCAGCAAAAACATAGGCATAAAATCCAAAGCAAACAGCTTCTCCTGGGCCTCCCCTGGAGCCTCTGGCTCTCAGCTCAGTGCCCCTCTCCCTCCAGCCCCTGCATCCCCACCCTGCCTTGGGCAGTGCCAGCATCTTCCCAGCCTCTGGTGGCATCTTCTGTACCTTTCAGCCACACTTAGAGATGACTTTTCCAGCACCTGACTCACTCCTGTTCTTGATTTCTCCTGGCCTGAAAATTTCCCACCAATTTCTGGGCTGTTTGGGCACAAACCCAACTACAAGGGTTTTTCCCCTCTCATCCCTTCTGGAGTGAGATAATTTATCCACATCCTCCCTGCTGTTCCTGCCATTCCCAGGCCACCCCACAAAGAGACCCTGCTGAAGTCCTCTGTTTGCCTTTATATCTGGTTTAGGACCAGATGTGGCATCGTTGGAAGCTGCAGAGGGATTTATTTTAAAATCCCAGTAGGATCATGGCAGTGCTTTGGGTTTCAAAGGAGCTCTGTGAGGTTGGTAAAACCTGGAGGATCACAAGTTTTTTCTTTATTCCTCCTTGGTTAAGGCCTCATTTTGTAATACAGGAAACTTGAACAACTAGTGCAGAAAAAAGGTTATTTAATGGTTGGAAGTTTCAGTGTTTCCTGCCCATTCCCATTCCCAGGATTAACCCCTGTCTCAGGTTGACCCCACGCTGCTGCTCCTTGCTGTCAACCTGCTCTGGTCTGTAGGGATTTAGCAAAAGCCATTTTATGGACTCAGGGAGGATCAAAGGCCACGGCCAAGCACTGTGCCAGGCACTGCTCAGCATTTCCACAGCTTGAACCCAACAACATGAGGGAAAATTAATCTGGGATGGAATAAAATGCAGTGGGAACATGGAAATAAGAAAGGGAAAATGCAACTCTGACTCTTCAGCAGCGGTGTGTGGCTTATAAAACCCCAGCATGCCCAGTGACCATTATTCTGCAAAGGTATTTGTCAGTGTAACTCATGTTGAGGCGTTTGAGTCCAACAGTTTCTCTCCAGCACATGCCTTTTCTCTATTAATGCTTATCTTGTTTGCATCAGTTCTGCTCTTTTTTATTTTTCCCCCATCAAATATCTTTTTTTTTTGGCCTCAACAAGAGAGACCCTAATCATTTCAGGGTGCTTGCCACCTACTATCAGTGGTTATTTTGGGGATAGCTCAGCAAAGCTTTCAAATGTCTGAAGTGCATTAAAAAGAATTGTTGGCATTCCAGCCCAAACCTCAGGAGGCAGGAATCTGCCATGAGAGCATGGAGGGAAGCCCTGTTGTAATGAAGGATACATGTAATGAGGTTTGATGTGCTTGAAATTCAAAGTCTGCTCCACATTAGGAAACAGTCCCTGGTTTAGCAAAATCAGTTTCAAATTGATCAAATTAAACTCCTAGACAGCCTCAGTGTAGACACCTCTTCCTATTGGTTTTGTCCATTCTTAAACCAGTTTAAGTGGGATGTTGTGGGGAAAAAATGCCCAGGAGCTCCTCAGAGGAGGTTCTGCATTTGCAGCTCTGAGCTAAGCTGCCACTTCAGGTTTGTTCTCCACAGCTTGCTTCTCTAGCTGCCTGCAAATCTCATGTTTGTTCTTCTTTAACTCTGGACTCTTGTTGACTTTGGGCATCATTAACTGGTCCTGGATGAGAGCACAGGGCTCCATGAGGGAGGAGGAGGAGGAGCATGGCCATCCCAAGCTTGTTGTGTACGATAAGGGTCAAACCAGGAGTGCTGGGAAACCCACAGAACTTCTGATCTCTTTTTATAAACGTGGGACTTGGAACTGCCCTCGAGGCTGGACACTGGGTGCCTTGAGTTCAGGCACGTGGTTCTGGTGGGCTTTCCAGCCTGGAGTCCCCAGCAGGGCTTGGATCCCTGACAGATTCCCAGCACATGAAGAGCGGTGATGATGCCAGTTCTGAACTCACCCATGGACTCTGCTGAGGGTAATGCACCCCCTGGGAGCATGGAACAAAACTGTCTGTCAAACAGAGCTGGTTTTTGGGGTGGGGAGGTGGAGTGCACAGAAGTACATTATATTCTGTTGACCGTTAATTGTATAAATAAACCACAACTAAGAATGTTTTTCTATGCCACTCTGTTTTCTTATAAAATAGAGGGATTCCTGGAGCTGTGTAGAAATTCCACAGTAAACATAAAAGCTGGCAAGTGATATCCATGCTGTGGGATATGGAGAGAGATGTGCAGCTCTCTGTGGATCACGGGAGCAGGGGAGGCTGTGGGTCTTTCCCCACCTGACAGGGACAGGACAGCAGAACGGAAAACTCCTGCAGCTCTGACCTGACATGCCCTTCCTGGGAAAAGGAGCTGTCATTCCCAGGGGCTAGAGGATCCCTCTTACCTTCCAAAGACACCACAGGTGATGCTTTATGAGGATTAGTGATTTGAACATGATGTTCTGATGTTGAAACCCTTCCAGAGGGCAGGAGTTGGTTGCAGTCATTCCTTTAGGGAGAAATCAGTGCTTTGCTCACACCCATGGCCTCCAGAATCACCTGGTGCCCGGGAACTAGGAGACATCAACAGATTTTTTGGAGAACTTTTAGGGCACTTCTGAGTGATTCTGACAGCCTGCCTGTGGCTAATGAAAGGTTTTCACATTCCTTTCCACGTGCTTTGAAACGCCGGAGGAAATGTCCTGGCGACTCAAATTATAGGTGTTGCTTGGAAGTAACTGCTGCATTATTGTTGAACACCTGGAATTGGCAGCAGGCAGGCTGTGTGCTGGAAAAAGAAGGAATTGGGCACTCTCAGCTGCCCCTTCCTACCTCCAACAACCAGCAGCCCTGCCCTGGGCTTTGCAATGGAGGGGTGCAAATGGTCATGGGGTGATGTCCCACTGCCACTCCCTGGGCTGGTTCTATTCCTCAGTTTTTCCTGTTCCCTGCGAAAACACCAGGGAATGTTTCAGTGTCAAAGCATTCATTCCAAGAATTTAAGGCTGGATTTGGATGGGAATCTTCACAGATACTGGGGATGTTCACAGAGGATAAAGCATATCTTCCTTCCATGGAGAAAGACGGGGAGGATGTTCTACTGTTATTTATTTAATTTATTCAACATCTTGACAGTAAAACCCTTGGAACCAGCTTTGCCAAAGATGCTTCTTTTTCTTCCAACTTATCTCCTCTCAACCTGTCTAAGAGAAGCATTCTTGGCATGGCAGAGGCAGCCCTTCATCCCCCTGCTTTGCCTTTGAACTTGGCTTCTCCAACACCTTTGGGACACGGCCAGGAGAGAAAATACAGAGGCTGGTACTGCCAGCTGGCTGCATGTTCAGTGTGCAAAGGTGGTTTTGAGGGAAAAGCTTCCATTTCACAGGAGAAATGGTGGGAGGACAGGATTGTTGTTGCTGTTTGCATGACTTGGTGCAACATGGCAGCTGCAGTCGAGGTGAAGGGCGAGGTGTGCTCCAAACTCCTCCTGGAAGCCAAATCCTGCTCTGATGGATTTGATACAACACACAAGTCCATACCACAGTCAGGTTTCTCACCTCAAGGTGAGATCTACCATGAGCAGTGTTGGCTCTGTCACAGGAACTCCCTGAATCTGGGCTCCTCTCTTAGTGAACCTGCTGAAAAAAATCCCCAGCGTGGTTTGTACTTATCAAAGGATGTCAAAGGGTGTGCACTTTGGAGCCATCTGCTAATATTTAGATACCTCTAATTGCCTTATCTGACTGGTTTACTGTGTGTGAATTAACAGCTGGTAAAAATAACAATTGGAATGGGACTTTGTGATGGAAATGGGACCAGTGTGGCCATTCAGAAGTACAGGAAAGAGAAAGTAGCAGTGATTTGGGATCCAGAACTGATGATCCTGGTGAGACCTTCGAAACACCCCTCTGTGGTGCCAGTATTGATCTGTCTGGTGTGGACATAACACTGGGTGAGGGCCTGGAGGTCCCACCTGAGGAGAACTGGAGGCTGGGGACAACCAGGAAAGGGGCTGGAAAATGGAAATTAAAATAAAGCAGGTATTTCATGTATAACCTCTGTAGATATTAATGGCACCAGTGTAGCACTGATACTGCAAGGAAATGGTGGAGATTTAACTGGTTGGACTGGTGTCCTGCTGCTCGGTGGGGGCACTGAGGGAGCGGGACTGGGCTCCCTTTCCATTGGGTGCTGCAGGAACGATCTCTTCTGAGTGCCTTATAATGTGCAAGGTCCTAGTTAGGCTGGTGCAAATCTGGTTTTTAGATAAGGCTAAAGATTCCCAGTGTTCAGTTAAACAACTCCTCGGTGTTTGGTCTAAGATGCATTTTGGTTAGAGGGTTTTCAGCCACAGGGCTCAAACCCTAACAAGATCAAATGGCATCTTTTTTGTAATGGTGGCAGCCTTTTTGTTCTTTCCCCTGATTTATGACAGGGATTCCTATGGCTTGGTCCTAAGGCTTCCATGGTTTGATCCAGAAAATTGTGAATCAGGATGTAGATCACATGTAGTTAAGCTTTGCTCAGTTCTTGACCGGAATTATCAGACTTTTACTAAAGCTTTGTTTTCTAAGAGTCACCTTTACAATATGATCAGGCTGTAAACCCTTGTCCTAAAGCTACCACTAAAAACTTGTCTTTTGGGGATTATGATAAAATCCCTGGAGGTTTCTGGAATCATTTTGGTCTTGGTGGCCTTTTTTGTTTCTCTCCAGCTTGAGTAGGAGATTCCAAAGTGATTCACCTGTAGTAGCAACTTCATTAAGGTGCATCTGCCACGTGAGACGTTATAACTGTTGATTTCATGCAAAGACACTTTGTGAGTGGGCTGAAATATCATATCTAAAACCCAGACCTTGTTGTCCTTGTTGTTTAGGGAACACTTTGTCCAAGTAATGAGCTGAATGTCCTTCAGTCGGCAGAGCCGAGCCTGGAGGAACAAAGCAAACGGGGATGTGCCCAGTCACACTGAGCTTGCAATATATACAAGTCCTTTTCCATGGCTGTGAACTGAGCACTCGAAAAAAATAGGGAAAAACTGGTCAAAAGTAGTGTCTTGGGTTTGCCAGCCATAGAAATGTGGACCCAGATGGACTGCAGCCTGCCGGAGCGAGGGAGCTGAAAGGTGGGATGCGCGGGCGCTGGGTTTGAGCCTCGCTCGTTGGGCTTGGCTGCTGATCTCCTCCTCCCAGCTAGGATTTGTCATCAGGCTCCTGAGAGCAGGGGAGCCAAGCAGCATTGTCCTCAAACATTTTGCAATCTCCTCATTGTCCTGGCCCATCCCACCCAGCAAGAGCCGATAACCCCCCTGCCAATGTCTCCCCACACGGGGCTCTGCTCTGGGCTGCTGGAACCCCGTGGAAGCATCTCAGGGGGAGGGAGGTGGCTCTGTAGCAGGGATGTGGTGCCAGCAGCTTGAGTTCCAACCTTTTTCCTTGTCTTGTTGCCCCACTGGAGCCATTCTTTGTGGAAATGAGAGATCCAAGCTGGAAAGAAATAGGTCTGCCCGTGTTCCTGAGTGTGCTGAAGGGTAAAGGAGGAGCCCAAAGCAGTGTGGTGGTGCTTGAACACCCATCTGGGATAAAAGCTGCCTTGGATCTGTTGTGAATTCAGACTCCCAGCCCCAAATGAAAAATCCAGCCTTGGGAAGAAGTGTCTGGGGGACATTTTGGGTTGTGCTTATGAACTAGTGGGGGTAGAAAATCTGTTAAAGACCCGAAAGGCTTTACTAGCTTGGCTGATGATTTACAGCTGGTTTCTTCTGTGATTTATAGACTGCTCCTTATCACAGGGGCAGGATACAAACACTGAATTTAATAAAAGCACACAATTCTCATTTCTTTCTTACAGACAGAAAGGCCATTGCACAGTAAACAGCAGCCTCTTGCCATCGTCCAGCCACCCCCTCACACAGAGCTTTGAGACTGCAGAGCACAGCCAGCACTGCCTGGGCACAGCTCTTCCCATATAATTTCCATAATACAGCCCTTTCCTCTGCCTGTAATGCAGACTCCCTAAATACACAGCCTGTCACCATAATGCTACATTCCCGCTCCCCCTGTCTGCGACAGGCACCTCAAAATAACACACAAAGCCTTGGCTCTCCAGACTCCCAAAGGGAAGGAGCAGGGTTTTTCTGGCAGTGGACTGGAACAGCCCGAGATGGACTCATTATCCTCTCATGGGCTCCAAGGACTGATGTCTCTCTCCAGGGCTGCCCGGGTGTTTTATCGGTTACAGTTCCCAGTCATCTCAACAACTTATAAATGAGGGAGGAAAGTGAGCTCTAAATCACACTGGAAGTGTCCAAGGCCAGGTTGGACAGGCCTTGGAGCAACCAGGTCCAGTGGCAGGTCTAGTGGATCACGGTGGTCTTGAAGGTCCCTTCCAACCCAAACCCTTCTGGGATTCAACGATCTGAGGAGGGACATGGCCGAGGTCACCCTGACCTCAATGCTGTGCCTGTCAGGCCATGTTGCTTCCTCACAGCTGACCAAAGCCTCCTTAGAACCCTTCCTGCCTTCCCTGGGGACTGCAAGAAGTCTCCCAGTTGCAGTGGCTGATGGTCACAGGACCATGGAATGGGGAGGGTCGGAAAGGACGCTTGGCTGCAGGTCCCTCACCCCCATCTGCACTGCTTGGGCCGATTAACCCCAGCAGCATCAGCACCATCTGCCAAGAGCAAAAAAACCTGCATTTCACGTGGTACCTCTCTGCTGGGAATCCTAAACCAGTGTGTAAACAGGAATTAAAACTTGGATCACCCCAGTGTAATGAGTCATTTTCATTAACCCCGTTTTCAGACTGATGCATTTTGCTTCAGAGATGTTAAGTGCCTTCTCCAAACAAAACCAGGAGAGGGCCAGGAAGAGCCCTCCCAGGATCCTGGTGTTCTCATCCCAGCTAGAAGGTGTTGCCTTGGCCCCTGGTCCTGCTCTCACACAACAGCTGTGGGGTAAAGCTCTGCCTTTCCTAAATATCCTTGTTAAGTGTTTCCCAAGAGCTCTAATCTTTCCAGCTATATTGTGATTCTTTGATTTCTCCTCCTGTCCTCAGTAATTGTTTTTTTCTTTTTGCAAGTAGAAATAGCCTGAGGCAGAACTGGAAAGCAAACAGGATCACACTGAATAAATCCATCTTCACAGTTCTTTTTTTGTATACTCCTTTCTATCAATTAGGTTCAAAGAAAGTATCTCCTTACTCTGCCTGGACTGTTTAGCATTTTTTATTAACAAAGTCCTCTTTTAGGCTCTAGTCCATTGAGGTTCATTAATCAACAATTGCCATGAAGTGAAAAATTCTCAAACTTCCAAAAATCTTTTTCTTGGAGTGAATTAATACTAACAATGAAGTTTTCCTTGGCTAAGTATCCCCTGCTTTGATGTGTCTGGGTGAGAAACTAAAAGCCACAAAGGTGTTATAAACTGGGCACCGATCACAGATTTAGACAGGCTGGTATGTGCTTTTAACCAATAAATATATATAGTAGAGCAGGAATTAGTATTTGGGTTGTGTGAGAGAGAATTTTTGGCATTTGAATGATTTTCTTATCAGTTTTTCATTAGTTGAATTATTATTTTTAGTTTTTTTCAAGAACAGCAAGTTCCCCTCGGTGTCCTGAAAATGGCACCGAAACCAGTCGCCCAAACCCCATTCCTGGAGTAACACTGGTTTACGTTATTTCTGGCAGGAGCCATAATACAGCTCTTCTTAATTTTGGGAGCAGGCTGTTATTCAAACATGTGCCTGTGCAGCTTTGAAAGCCTCGGAGTGGCTCTGGAAGCCCTGGCACGGGGAGCTGTGTTGGCAGGCGGGAGCCGTGACCCTGTTCAAAGGTCCATTCCTGGGGCCAGACCTGGCAGGAGGATCCGCCGCGGCCCTTCAGAGGGAGCAGGGCCGATGTGCAGGGCTTGGCTGCCGTTGTTGTGGAGAAAAAGTCATTTTGTGTAAAAGCACAGGCGGGGAAAAGGCTGAGGGATTGCTTTGGAGAGCGTGAAGTCCCTAAACCTGCCTTCCCAAACAAAGCCGTGCTCCTGAGGGCTGTAAAATAAATAGGAAGACTCCCACGGCTTTCCATGGGCCAGTGAAGGGGGTCGAAGGACTGAGGAGCTCCCGAGAGCAGTGAGGCTGCTCCAGAGCTGTTTCAGGCTGGCCAGATCCACGCTCCGAAGGTCAGGAGGAGGCAGAGCATTCCACAAAGCCAAGATTGCAGAAGTATGAGCTCTGCCCCTCCAGCGCAGACAAACCACAGACTCCAGCAGGCCTGTGCCCTCAGCCCGAGGGAGGGAGAAGTTTTGTCCCTCACTGACACGTTCCTCGGGTTTGCCTTGACTGCTCCAATTGTTCTGACAGCGGGAAGTTCTTGCTGGCGTCATCTTTCCACGGCAATATTGTTATCTTTTAACCTACTATAAAAAGAGAGCAGCAACAAGAGGCGCTGCTCTGGCCTCCAGAAATAAGATGTCGTGTTTACCATTGATAGCAGTTACCAGGGGTGCTCCTTCTTCCAGAGGGGCCGCAGTGGATCAAATCCTCCTCCTCCTTTTTTTGTGTGCCTCTATTTCGGTTGCCTGCATTTCAAACGCCGGTATTTTTCTAACAGTTAAAGGCTGCGTTTTGCACGCATAGCACATTCTATAAAACCTTTGGAAAAAAAAAAAAAAGAATTGGCAGTGTGAATTCCCTCTCTCCAGTGGGGCTGGAAGGATTTTAAAGTCTCCTGGAGGAAAGAAAGGCCATGCCAGCTTTCTGCATACAAATCCTGTGCTGAGGAGTGGTGATCAAATAGCTCGTGTGTGTGTTTGATATGCACACACACACACACACAGGGAGCACCAGCCCTGGGAGAAAGGAAAGGTTTATGAAGCAGAGCTTGTTCCTTATCTCACATCAGCTCATATTCCAGCAGAGTAAATATTGCAGTGCAGCAGCAGAGCTCTAAGGGCTGCAGGGTGACATGGGTGAGGTCTGAGGTCCACCCGGCCGGCACGTGGGATGGGAGGTGCAGAGGGAGCTCTGGAGGGGTGTGGGATCCCCCCCCAGCTCTGCATATTCCTTAGTGCATGGAATCTCCATGGACACAGTGGTGTCCCCTTGGAGATCTGCTGGAATAGGAAGATGCTCATTCCTTTAGTGGGAGGTGCTTTGGTAGGACCGGTTTGGGGAAAAACAAGTGTCACCAAGGAGTGTCACTAAGGAGGGTCCCGTCCCTTGAAAACTTCTTCTTGGACTCATAGAATCATGGAATGGTTTGGGTTGGAAGGGACCTGAAAGTTCATTCCACCCAGGGCCATGGGCAGGGATGCCACTCTCTAGATCAGGTTGCTCGGGGCCCCATCCAGCCTGGCCTGAGATATATGGAACAGTCATTTAATGCCTTCTGCAGATTCATTCATTTCAATTTGGTGATATTTAAAATCAACCTAATAGAAAATAGATGGGAATTCTTCCATAGTTGTCAGGGCAGCTCCAGCATTATCCTTGTTTTTATATCATTTTCACAAGGCTGTTTTTCCACCCTGTTTCCACTCCGTGGCTTTGCTTTCTCTGAACAGAGTAAACAACCCTGGGCAGGAAGGTGATCTGATTTTCATGTTAATAATTTGGGGCCTGAATAAGTGAGAAATGCTGTTTACAATGCAAAAGAAAAAAAAAAGATAAATATAAAAAAATCAGAAGATCTGTTTGGCTTTGCAAACAAAAGTAGCCCAAAAATAAACAGGCCTACCCAGCAGAGAGGAGACTGGGAGGGGAAGTGGATGCCAACTGAAGAGGCAGATGTAAAGAGCATTTCCTATTTGGTTTAGCAACTGCAGACTTTTGTCTCCAGTCTGAATGCATTTCCTCCAGTGATTCATCATAAATGTGCATTTATAAATAAACTCCACCTTGGGCCTGGCACATCGATTGCAGGCTGGTTACTCAGGGAAATCCAAAAACAAAAAAAAAAAAGCAGCCATGCTCCCAATTTTTGAATGGCACCTGTGTGGCAATATAAATTTATAGAACTGTTTCCAGGCTCTTGATTTGATTTATGGTGAGGGATGGTGACTGTGAGAGATGGGACCTGTGGTTTTCTCATTTCATCTGGGTAACGATTCGTTAAGGAGCTTATTTAAGCTGCCCACGGTCTAATCCAGGGACTTGGCTTTGGGAGCTGCTCCCAAGCCTTGAACTGGGCTGGGGGGAGGCAGAGCAGGAAGAGGGGTGTCTTTGGGGCTGCAGAAAGGTGGCATTTAGGAGCCTGGTGGTGTCTGGTGGCTTCCCCAGGGACTTGGCAGTGCTATCAGGAGGGTTGGGTGCGAGAGGCCAGACAAACCCACGGGCTTTATCCCTCCCTGGGCATTCCCTCTGTTTGTTCCACCAGCCCAGGATGATTCCCAGAGCAGTGTCCAGGGCAGACCCCAGAGCTTGGCAGCTTGTAGCCAACCCCAGTTGGAAGTTATTTCTCCCTGCCCTGAACTCTGCCCTTCAACCTGGTCCTGCAGCCTCTCCCACATGGGAGCTCCACGGAATCACCTGGAAAAGCTGTGTTTGAGGGGTTCAGCAGCCCCAGGGCTGTGCCCTGGCTGGGTCAGGACCAGGTCCCTGCCAGTCCAGCCCAGCTGTGCCCACCAGAGACCCCTTGGACTTGGCTCCTTACCATCTTCTCCCCCTTGGAGCTCGGCACAGCTCCTGCCCTGGAGACCCTTCCCCTCTCTGCTGCCTTCCCAGTCCCACACCACTGAATCATGGAATCATTTAGCTTGGAAAAACCCTCTAAAATCATCATTAACCCAGCACTGCCAAGGCCACCACTAAACCATGTCCCCAAGCACCCCATCTGCACATCTTTAAATCCCTCTGGGAATGGTGACTCAACCACTGCCCTGGGCACCCTGTTCCAAAGCCTGACCACCCTTTCAGTGAAGAACTTTTTCCCAATATCCAACCTGAACCTCCCCTGGCACAACTTGAGGCTTTTTCCTCCTGTCCTATTGCTTGTTACCTGGGAGAAAGGACAAAGCTGGGAGCCAGCCCAGCTCACTGGTGGCAGTCCTGGAGAGCAACCCCACAGTCTTCTTTCCCTGCTTTGCTCCTGTAATACCTGTAATATTCCTACAGTACTCATCCTATGGGACAAGCTTTGCAAACTGAGTGCTGGGGGGATAAATTTGCACATAGTAGTTGTAGCTGAACTGTCTTTGGGGAGACAGTTGCACAGAGAGCTTGGGGATACTCCATCCCTGGAAGTGTCCAAGGCCAGGTTGGATGAGGCTTGGAGCAACCTGGGCTAGTGGAAGTTGTCCCTGCCCATGGCAGGGGGTGGCACTGGATGAGCTTTAAAGTCCTTTCCAACCCAAATGACTCTGTATTTGAATCTCTCTCCGTTGGAATGGAGGTGGAGGAGGAGTTATATAAATTTAAATGCTTTTTAACAAGAGGTAGCCGACAGTAAATTTTCCAGCCTTTTTTTTAACAGATCCTGAGTGTGTTCAAAGCACTCCTGAACTTATGACTTGTGGAGCCCCAGCAAAATCTGCAAAGCAAAGGGCTGCTCTCTCTGCAGCCACTGCAAAGGTGCAGCACAGAGAAAACAAAGGCAAGGCAGTCTCAGACTCTGCACAGCACATGATTCTCTAATAAAAAATGCTTGGCCTCTTCTCAGGAATAACATGGCCATGCTTGTAGCTCCAAAAGAAGCCCTGAATGATATTAATACATTCATTAGAACAAGTTCAAAGAAAATCATCTTAATTAGCTTGCCTGGCTGAAACTGAGGTTCATTAATCTAAAGTAGATTAACCTGGTGGTAATGCCATTAAAGCTGGCTGGGATATTAATGAAATATATGCAGTTGCAGAGAGCCCAAATGTCCTCCTGCCAGTCCGGGCTGATAAAACTGCCGGTCTTTCTTGCCCTTGGGGCTGTTTTAAGGAAGACCTGCCCCTTTTCCAGCCACCACCCGGGGCCTGTATCTCAGCTTTCGGGACACACTGAAAAGGGGAGAGAGCATTCCATGGAGAAACTTGGGAAAACAACTCACTTTAGCCTTTTGTGCACAAAAACTTGCTGGAGCAGAGCTTGCGCGTGCACGTCCGGAGCAGGCAGGGATTTGCCCGTGCAGGCTTTTTATAGGGCAAACTGTGGTGCAGGACACCCAAAATTTGACCTGTTTTTCAGCTCTGTGTTGGTGCACAGTGTGCAGGAAGGATCTAAAAGCTTCCAGAAACCCAGCGAAGACCCAGAGGGCTTAAAATGGCCTTCTCCTTCTCCCCAGGCTCCAGTATTCTTAATCTCAACTCCTTTTAGTCTTTGACACATCATTAAAGTGACAGTTCAAGAACAGCTCCAAGATCAAAGGCCGGCGGAGCTTCTATCGTGTTGCAACGCTTTCGGCAACTCTTTCTCCAGGCCTGTTCCTTAACTCCCTCCCTCCAGCCAGGAGGTGGAATCTCTCCTGTGGGAGGCTGACCACGTCCCTTCCCTGCCCCTTGCCCTTCCTGGGGCTCTGCCCCTCCACTGGGCCAAGGCTCAGCCCAGCTGAACTCAGTGTATTCCCCGATTTAGGTGGGTGGGCACTGCAGAAACAACCTCAAGTTTGGGCAGTGTACAAATATCTACGACCCCAAAATGCAGCTGGGGAGGATTTGCAGAATCAGCTCTGTTCTGGAGGGCAGGGAGAAGGCACAGGATGGAATGTGAGGTGGGGAAGCAGGAGCTGGGGTTCCTCTCCCATCTCTTCCCTGGCTGCGTGGTGCTGCTGCAGGAGAACCTGCTGATCTCCTGCAGAGGTCCCAGGTTTGGCCACATGTGCTTCCACAAGTGCATGGGAAGTCTGGGCACAGGCTGGGATGTATCCAGTGGCCAGCACAGGGTAGTGGCAGTGCTGAGCAAAGGCAGCCCAGAAATGGCTCATTTTCCATTTTTCACACCCCTCTCTGCCTGAGTGTTGAGTAAGTTTTGCAGCTCCATTGAGATATATTTGTAGAAAGCTTTTTGATCAAAAAAAAGGAAATATATGTGCACGTGGTGGGGTTCTTAGGACAAGATCTCAGGACCTCCCTTCCTCTGCTGCATCTTGGACATGAATTTTCAGGTCACAGAATTCCTTGAGTTGGAAGGGAGCAACAAGGGCCATGGAGTCCAACTGCAGTGCTGAGGACTGAGCTCTGCTGACCTCACTACCTCTCCCTAAAGCTGAATATTCAGTGACTAAGTGTCTTTGCCTGGTTGCCCCGTGAAAGGCTGGGTTGGCCCACAGCTTATTTACAAGGTACCATGGTGTGATGCATCATAAAGACACTTTTGAAGAATTTCTGTTATTAAAAACTGCCCGTGGAAAGAATTAGGTCAGGTGTTTACAAGTCAAAGCTTTGGGGATAATTAGGTGGAAGGCAGCAACTGTAGAAAAGAGGGTTATTTTCCAGCCCTCCAAGAAGTGTGGAGTAATGCCTGTGTGAGCAGGAACCTCTCAGCAGCCAGTTTCCCACCTCCTTAGTGCAGGATCTGTTACAGCCACAGCTTTGGGGATGGGGAAGAAAACAGGGCTTAGAAAAGCCTCCAAAAATACAGAACCCCCTGAGCAAACCTGTTGGTGTTGGGGTGTTCTATAAACAGCTGCTGAAGTCCTCTTAAGGGGGCTGCTTGTAAATACAAGCCGTGGCTGCTACTGCTGCACAGCCAGGGTGAATTCTATACCACCTTTGAGGGAAGAAAGTTGTTTTCCTTCTTTTTTTTTTTTTTAATTAAAATAAAAAAAAAAAAGAGGCCACTTGTTCCTGGTGGCAGAGCGTGTGTGTGGACAGGAGGGACGGGACAGGGCGCTGGCTGTTTGTGCACTTCAAGCAGAGCGACCTCCTTGAACCTCGCCGTGCACAATGATGCTTTCCATGGAAAGTCTGGCTGTATTACCTTTGGCAAGGGCTGAGGGAATATTTTTGGAAGCTTTAAAATCCTCTGTGGAACATGCCTCGTTTTTTTGTTCATATACAGTATCTTTATATTTGTTCAGTAGAAAAAAAAGCTTTCTGTTTTGCTGCCTGACCCCGACCCTCCAGCTCTTCTCCAGAAGTGCCCAGGGTGTCAGGAAGGATGGGACAAGGAAAAGATCAGGCCTAAAACATCAGCCCCTGCCATATTGGACTGGTTAAAGCTCAGTTGCCCCCCTCTCCTAAAAGTTTGTTTTAAGTGGTAAGAATATAACCTGTTCAAAGTGAGCCCTCCAAGGGCCTGGTTCCCATTTGCATTTAAGCCTTTCTGTGGAGCTGGAGCTGGGTAAAGGGGCCCTCAGTCCTAAATGGGAATCAGACTCCACAGCTGCACTTTCCAGTGTCCTTTCTTTCTGCCAGCAAAGCCAGGAAACGGCTCTGGAATGGGAAAGGGACAATTGAACAAAAACCCCTGGAAATCAAGGTTGGCAAGGGCTGGGTGGTGCGTGTGGTGTTACCTGTGGATACTGGGATCTCGCTCTGGATCCTCTTGCAGAGGGGCTGAGGTGTAAAACCCAGGAGGTGTTAAACCCACTGTTAGCTTTAGGGTTGCATTTGGGAGCTGGAAGGATCAGGGTATGGAATGTGGGAAGGTGAGTGAGTATTGGAGCATCCGAAGAGAAGCTTTTATAAATTCTAATTTTATTAGACTTAGGCAAAAAATGTGATTTGCTGGCTCTTCCTATTTTGGTTCAGCTATTGTGGCTAAACCAGAGTGGAGCCAGGAGAAGGAGGAGGAGGTACCCTGGTTCCACCAGCCTAAGCATCCCCAGGCAGGCGGGAATAGAGCAGGACAGGTGAGGAGGCCACACTCCGGCACGCTCCACACCCGGGATGGTTTTCCATGTGTTTTGATGACAGCAGATGCAGACGGGGCTTCCAGCAGCTGCTTTAGAATTAGCCATTCTTTTATGCTTTAAGTCTATTTGGCAGTGCTGTAGGAAGCAAGGGAAGCATTTGTATCCCGAGATACAGGAGGAAGAGGGGGCCGGGATGGCGGCTGAGTCAGCGACGGGGCAGACGTGGAGCTCGCCGCTCCCGCTGCCGGGCTGGCTGCTGCCTGTGCCTTGTCCCCAGGGCTGGCAACTGGGCAAAACACACCCTGGTGACAGCCACCAACCCTCCTGCCTGCTGAGCCTGCCATCCATGTGCTTCCCAGCCACGCTCCTGGCTCGGAGGGGCTGGAGCCAGGGTTGGAGCCGGGGCTGCCTCTCCCTGCGCCGCAGCTCCCGGGGCCACTCTGGGTTGTCCAGATGAGAACTTGGCCTCGTGCTCAGAGTTTACAGCCTGGGGATGGGCGAGTCTGGTCTTGGCTGTGGTTTGTAACCATAGGAGTGAAGGCGACTGGGAGTCTCCTCTGTGATCCCCAGGGCTGGTCCTGGCCCTGGGCAGTGGTGGCACGAGCTGGGCTGGGGTGGGTGGTCACTGGTGTGCAGGTGATGTGGCTCTGCTGTTTGCCTCAGGGCAGCAGCACAAAGTGGGCTAAAAGGCACCTTGGAAAATCACAGAATCACTGAATATGCTGAGTTGGAAAGGACCCACAAGGATCAGTGGGTCAAAGCCTTAGCCCTGCACAGAATCATCCCAGGATTCACCCCCTGTGCCCCAGAGGATCATCCAAACCCTCCTGGAGCTCTGGCAGCCTTGGGGCTGTGCCCACTGCCCTGGGGAGCCTGGTCAGTGCCAACCACCCTCTGGGGGAAGAACCTTTCCCTGAGATCCAACCTGACCCTGCCCTGACACAGCTCCAGCCCTTCCCTGGGTGCTGTCCCTGGTCCAACAGAGCAGAGCTCAGTGTCCACTTGTCTGGCAGGTGGGGGTCCAGTATTTCCTTGCAAATCATAGAAATGGTTTGGGTTGGAGGTGACCTTAAAGCCCATCTTGTGCCACCCCCTGCCATGGGCAGGGACACCTTCCACTAGACCAGGTGGAATCTGTGAATTTCCATCCCACGATGGAAATTCTACCTAATTATAATCCTTTCTATAATTGTCCTGACATCTATCCTGATCTTCCTTGCTGTAGCTATCTTTGTCCTGCCTGTCCTGGACACGGAGGAGGGAGTACCCAAATATGACAAGCACAAGCATCTACCCTGTCACTGTGCCAGGTGGGAGTTGTTTGCAGGTTAAAATCCCCAGAGTGATGCCTTGATAAAATCTGGCTCTAATGGCAGAAATCCCTCCTGCTTCACCAAGTTCCAGCTCCAAAAGAATGTGTGAGGATGAGTTAAACCCCAGGGAATTGGGATCTCTAGTAAAAACAAACACGAGCAGCCTCTTCGCTATTGCAACTCCGCTATCAAAACCCCTTTTCAGAAAATGTTTAGTTAAAGATTTAGTTTGGAGCAAACATTGTTAAAGCGTGACCGTGGGGCTGCTTATTGGAGCCAGATGTTGATTCTGAGGACATTTGGGTCCATTCAGGGATTTTTTCATGCCCTCATCAGCCAGGGTGAGCAGAAGGGTTTGGAAAGCTCTGACTCAGATCCTCAACTCGCCCAAAAATGCACAACCCCACAGAAAGTGCCTCACCCTGTGCCATTCCAGGGCGATATTCCGTAATAACCAGCATCCTTTTTGTCTTTCTCGGGTTTTTTTGAAGGAATGACTGGCCTCTCCCAAGTTGTCCTTCTTGATTTTTCTGTGAATCCCACATACTTCTTGAAGAATCTTTTAGGAACACTTCTCCCTGAGGGCTGGCTTTCTTAACAATTAAAAAATGAGTATCTGTTGACCTAATCCTGCAAGCTGGCTGGGTGTGACCAGCCCACGTTAGCCAGTGGAATGGTGCCCTTGGAAGATGGGCCAAAATCTGGCCCCTGTTTCTAAAGCAAAGGCCAGCAGAGCCACAGGCTCTGCTCACTGAGTGCAGCTTTGGCCAAATCCACGTGCTGAAAAAACCCAAACCCAAGCAGAGCTTTGCAAGGCTGATTTGAACACTTTTTAGAGCTGCTCCTTTTATTTTTGTACTGCTTGAGTGTTGATTACTGGCTGCTCTGTGGATGGAAAACTGGAAGCAGAAAATAAACATGAGAGAGGGCCAAAATGTGCTTCATGTCCTCCAGACCAGGCTGTCCTGGGCTTCTGGGGCCTGATCCCTGATGGGAATGGGGCTTGGAGCAGGCAAGGCACTGCAGGCTCCTTGGGAAGAGGCCACTTGGTGGCCCTGTGGCTTGTGCCTACCTGTCCTACCCTTCTCCTGTGCAGGCAGGGGTGTTCCAAGGCAAGCTCAGGGATGTTCCAGGCCTGAAAGCAGGCTGGAGATCCCCCAGGGCTGTTGGACCTTCCCTGGGAGCAGATCTGTGCCAGGGGGCAGTGACTGTGTGGAGGGGAACAGCAGCCTCACAGCTGGGGACGTGTGGGACACACAGGGGACCCTTCCCTGAATCCCTGGGGAGTTGTCCTGGCTCTGGCAGGGTTGGGCTGTCCCGAGCTCCCTCAGAGCTCTGCAGGGGAGGAGGAAGGTCCCAGCAGGATGTGGAGGTAGGACCAGACTCCCTTGGAGCTGAGTGACATGACTCAGCTGGGATTTATTGCAGGAAGGGTTCTGATGTGTAAAACCAGGTATTTTTTTCCATCCTGGACTTCCTTGAGATTAGAAGAGGAGAGGAGGATATGGTGGAAAGCACAGAAGAGCAGAGCTGATCCTCCCAGTCTCTTCTCCTGCCCCACTGGTACAGAACTGGGACTTGCATCTGTTCACACATCTGCAGACTGCCCTGAGAGGAAAACCAAACGTGGCAGTGGGAAAGAACTGGGGAATTTGCTTCAAAAGTGCCCTCTGTGAGGAAAACACCACTGCAGGACATCCCTGCTCCCTCCTGTCCTCCCTCTTGCCATGTTCCCAGACCCACAGCTCCCTGCTGCAGGCAGGTCTTGGGCTCAGTGTGGTCTGCACAAAACACTGTAGAGTGACCAAAGTGAAAAATTAACTTATTGTGACGTGAAAATGGGAATTTACATCATCAGGAAAACACGAGCTTCCATGCAGTAGCACATCAGTGTTGCTTTCCCTCTTCCACACGTCCTCTGCCTGTGAGCAGGGGTGTGTTGCAGAGGTGTGTGGCTCCAGCTCACCCAGTGACTCCTCACCAGTGTCCACCCCGTGACTGGTGCTGTTTACTGGGAGGTTTGGTTCCTCAGAGCCGAGCCTGACAACGCAGCATTCCTGGACAAACTGTGCTCAGTGGGACCATTGTCCAGGGCTCATAAGACTTTCCACTGCCCCGAGATTCTGTGACGTGACTCAGAGTTGTAAACATTGGCACCAGCTGCTCTTCTCACTGAAACCATAAACCCATTAAGGGAAATTTGTTTTCTAAAAATAATCTGATCAATGAAAGGACTCTCTCAGCCCCTCTTCCCCGCCTCCCTCGTAATGACTTCCTCGTAAATACTCCCATGGAGGAGTAGGATGCCTCCTACCAATCTCCACTGACCAGCTTCAGTCCTCCAGTGGAGACATTGCAGGGGTGGCTTAGGGCCTGATGAGGAGATATTTCACTCTTTGGGCTGTCACAGGCAGGGCAGAAGGGAAGGCACGACCGCAGCACAGGGTTTGTAGGGAGAGGAGAACATGGCCCTGGTGCTTGGGAAGATTTGTCATTTCTGTGGTTGATGCCCATGGAAGTGAGGTGAGGTGATGTGATGGTCAGCCTGGGGAAGGCAGGCTGGAAGTTTGGCAGGTGCTTTGAGTGAATTTTGAGGTATTCCATACCCTGCTTTTCTTCTGAGGCATTCCAACTCTGCTTTTCTTTTGCTGCGTCACAAAAGGGAGTCTCAAATCATCAGGGAACCGAAGGCTCCTCTCCATATTGTCTCAGGTGTCAGCCCAGTCTGGATGGAGGCACTTTGGGCAGCTCTGCTTGTCCTCCAGGCTCCTCACTCTGTGCTCTGGCTGCTCTCGAGCTGTGCAGTGAAGCTCAGGCTGTTCCAGGCCATCTGGCAGGCACAGGGATTGCTTGGCTGGTGCCATGGAATGCCAAATATGACTGTGTGCACTGGAGTAAGCTTGGAAACCCAGCAATAACCAATCTCTAGCTTGCTCTTTGCTGACTAATCCACTTTGTTCATGCAGTGTGGCAGGAGGCTCTGCTCACATCCTGCTGTGGCTGGTGGTGCAAGAATGTCCCAGGAAAAATGAATGATGATTTCCACACCGAGGGGCAGAGCACCAAGGAGAGTTGGACGTGATTCCCAATGTCCCTTGGTGTGGATGCTGCTCTTAGGTGCCTCCACCTTCATGGCAGCAGATGGGGTGATGGTCAGGAAGGGGATGGTCTGGTCTAGAAAGGCTGTGACTTTGTAGGTCTGGTGTGAGCAGAGCCCGCAATGTCCACGTAGGTTGTCATGGACCAACCAGCCAGCCCAGCTCCACAGCCCTTCCTGGACTTGCAGCTCTGCTCTTCCCAAAAAACAGTATAACCAGGTCGTGACTAACCTCACTCCTGGAGTTCTGGGTCACAAATCTTATCTCTCACCTTTTGAAGGCACTGATCCAATTTCTGAGCAAGACATTTATGGTCCAGTCTACTCTAGAGAGAAGGAAAGGGCAAAGTGCTTTTGGCAGCAGATTTTGTGTTTGATGGGAATTCACAGAAAGATGACCTGCACTGCTGACCTGCCTCAGGGGGTGACACTTGGAGATCCCAATGGCCTCTGGGTGTCAGCTGGATGTGGTCATGCTACTACTTGTGCAGCCCTGATCTGTCTCAACAGCACCTTTGTGGCTTGTCACAGAGAAAAGCTGAGGGAAAAAAAATAAAGAGCAGTTGGTATAAACCATCTCTGCCTTCCTCATGCCATTTCCTCTCTGAACCTGCCCCCTGGCTTCTTCTGAAGGATCAATATCCTTTTGAATAAATGGGAAGTGATCCCCTTGAGCCAGAGTCCGTGCAGTCACCTGGTGCTGGTGCCACCAGGGCAGTGCCACTCCTTCACTGTTTTCTCCATCTTCTCCAAGGTCACTTGGAGCCTTCATTCAGAAAATCCTGAATTGCATTCCTTTTGCTGCTGCCCATGTGGTTTGCAAACTGCAAGTGTGAACCTGCTTAATCTGGCTGTTAAGTGGAGGTTTTGAAACAACACAAAACCAAAGTGCCAGCTGAGAGGAGCACAACTGGTGACCACAACAGAAGGGAACCTATCACAGGATTAACTCCTGGTGCCATGGGCTGATCTTTCCACAGGGAGCTTTCCCTGGGCTCTGCACACACTCCTGGTCACTGGACTGAGCTTCTCACCTTTTATCTGATCGTGCTGCCCTGGACTTTGCTGCCTGAGACACCAGGGGGTGATTATTTTAATAAAGCTGCTGAGATTTGCCTGAGGCCAGCTCTGAAGAGAGCCCTACCCCTGTAATCGGGGTCTGGGGTGGTTTGGGAGGGTTTTGTGCTGTGGGGATGTTCCACCAACACCTGGAGCTCCACCACGTTGTGCTGGAGACCTCAGCTGACCTGAGGTGCAGTACAGCCCCTGTGTCCTCCCCTGGCCCCATCAGAGACCCAAGGGTGCCCTGTCCCTCCCAGGGGAGCACCCTGGGGCGGGCAGGGAGCTGCCACACGTGCTGCCTGCTTCCAGACACGTCCCTGTGGGAGTGGGAGAGGTGGGAGGCCGGTGGGCAGGGGTGCCACCTGTGCAGGATGGGACAGGGTGGGAGGAAAGGGAGCATCTAATCATTGCAGCCCCAAGGCCACGCTCCCCCCACATCCTGCCCCCAGATAAGGGACTGATACTTTGGGGAACAGTGTCTGCAGCTACGCAGGAAGGAAGGAAAGAGGGAGTATGGAAAGAATAGGGTGGTTTCCAACAGGGAGATGGGAAAGGAAGGGATGTCTTCAGCAGGGGAGGGGAGGAGCTGGGAGATAGGAATGTTTGGAGTGGGGTGGCCTTAGGGCAGTGGGGATAACCCAGCCTCTGGCTGCAAGGAATGACAGAGGATCACAGCACCCAGGGGATGGGTGGGTAGGTGGAGAGGCCCCGAAGCATCATCACTGGGGTGCCCTCAAATCTCTGTTCATCACCCAGGAAATTCCCCTGGAATGTCCTGGCCAGGTCTCTCCATGCCATCCTTTGGCAGTGGGACAAAGCATTGTGTGGGGGTGACCCTCACCACCCCCAAATCCATCTCCTGGGGGAGGCAGGGTAGCAGTGTGCTCCCCAAATCCAGGCAGCCAGGAGTGTGGGTGCAGTCCTGGTCCATGAAGGGATCACTTCCCTGTGAGCTTTACTACTGTCACTGTCCTGATGCCAAGTCTCACCAAAGATAATTAGTTTATTTTTAATGAGCGCTGAGACTCTTGCACAATCAAATCAAAGGGCCTTTAAGATAAAGTAAAAAAGTTGCTAAATTAAGAAACTGGGGCTTGTGGAGACCTTTGGAGAGCTGACAAACACGTGCTGGGGGGTTAGAACCAGAAGAGAAATTAAAAATAACTATTATTTGCAGTTTTCACTCTGCTGCTGCTGTTAGTAGAAATCACAATATGAGCATTTTAACAGTGCTGTTGGCTGAGTAGAAATCAGAGCGTGAGCATTTTAACTCCTGCTTTTGACCACACCACGATGGGAACGGCTGGAGGAGGGGTCCTGAACTCCGGGAGCTGGCTGCCGGTGCCGGGACCGAGCTGGCTCCTGGCGAGGGAGCAGCCCCAGCCCTGCCCCTGCCTCTGTTTGATGGCACAGCGAGATTTGGGGCCGTGCTTTGCCACGAGCGGCCGCAGCCCTTTCTTCTCCAAACATGTGTGCTTTGAAAGGGAAAAGCTCGCTGCCAGCATGTCTGACTCCTCGCTCCTGACAACATCCGACCATCCACGTTATCAAGCCTTGCTGGGACCTATCAAGAGACATAGTTAAACAAGCCCGTGTTTATCTGGGGGAAGCTGCATTAATTGAGCAGTGGGATAAAGAACTGGCCGGCACCAGGCAAATCTCCCCGGCCTGGGAAAGGGCCGCCCGGCCCCGCGAACAATGGGCTGCGGCAGCGAAAGGCGCTCGGGCTGGGGCCGTTCTGCTTTGCAGACTTCGGGGTTGTTGTTTTTTTCTTTCAATAGCTCCCACTCCCGTGTTTTGTTTGCCCGGTTTTAAAGGAAGAAAGCTGTAATGGCTCTGCTGTCGAGCCGGGCTGGGCTTGGGAGCTGCGACGCCTCCGTCCCCTTCCCTGTGCTTGGCATCTCCCCTTCCCCACCTCGCTGCCACCCCCAGCCATAACCCACCCCTGGGGCACTTTGGGCAGGAGCTGCTGAGCTTCAAGCCGGGTGTCCTCACAGGCTGCACGGTTCTGCTCAGTGAGCCCCTGGGAATCACGGAATCCTGGAATGGTTTGGGTTGGACGGGACCTGAAAGGTCATCTTGTTTCAGGGACACCTTCCACTAGAGCAGAAAATGTGTTTGGGGCTTGCTCAGTGCTGGGAGCGTGGGGATGGTTGGGTTTCCCATGGGATGGGCTTGCTGCTTATCCTGGAGAAACCCCTTCTCAGCAGGGAGTCCTCAGAGAAAATGCTGGATTTCCCAAAGGAACAACACCTGCCAGCACTGTTGTCACCCCCATCTTGGAGCAAGTGTAAAAGGAGAGTTTGCAGCTCAAGCCCATCAAATAATCCAAAAGTGAGGAGTGACTGAGAGCACAGAGCTCAGGGTGGTTTGTGGGCTCGTGCTCTTTGTCAGGGACCCAAAAACTGGGATGGAAATATTTCCAACTCCCCATTGTTTCACAGGTTTCAACTTGATAATTGGTACTCAAAATATGTGGTTTGCTGGTGTAAAAAACCCACCCAAACCCTCAGCCAGTTGCAAGCTCAAAGCCATTGATGAATACTCCAAACAAGCCTCTTGCCCACGGCCAGGAATGACCCACCTGGCCCAGCCAAAGGGTGAATTCTCTCTGATGGCAGCAACTGGTTCAGTTTGGGCATGAGTCACTTATCAGATGAAGGGAGTTGTGTTTGCCTACAAAGCCCAGCTGGGCTGTGGGATAGGGAAGAATGGGAATTTCCTCCATGCTGTGCCAGGGAGGCAGCACTGAGCAAGCACACGGGCATGGGAAGGCAGGGCAGCCCTGCCCTGTGTCCTCCTGTGAAGAAGCAGGTTGTCATGGATGGGCAGCTTTTGTCTCACGATGCTTCACTCGAAGCAAAATGTAAGAAAGGGGAAACTACCAAATGAATCACATCCCCCTTCTAATCTTATTTTCTCTTGGGGGTGGATTTGGGCAAGCTCCAAAGCCACGGCCTAATTTAAATCAGGAGAAAGGTGGCTGTGAGGAGCAGAGAAGCAAGAAAGCTGGGAAAAATGGTCAGAAATATTTGTCCTTCCATGAATGAGTATCTGTCCTGCTGGGAAACGGCCACATCTGGTGATAGAAAACAGAGGTTTCTTCTCAACATTAATCGCTCGCTTTTTATCTGGGATTCACGAGCCATTTTAAATACTGGGTTGGGATGTGACTGGGGGCTTAAGAGGGGGAACAGTTCCTGGCTTCCCCAAGTCTGCTGCCCTTCCTAGGGGATGCTGACAAATGTCTTGGGGAGATAGTGAGCAGCTTGCAGGAAGGAGCCTCTTCAAAGTCTTCTCTCCCTTATCTCCCCGCTGGAGTTGTTTTGACAGCGGCGAGTTAGAGACAGGAGCCCTTGCTGGGATGAAGTCAAGATTGCAAGAAAAAAAACAAACCCAAGAGACTGCATCGGCAGCACACGCTATAACTCTGGTTTGGAGTGGGCAGATGGAGCCTGTGTGATTGCTGCTGGGCCAGGGAAGCTCAGCCAGTCTAAATAGTGCTGGAGGTAACGAGAAAGGTCACTGCTGGTGGAGTTCAGCAGTTTAGTGCTGCCAGCACTCAGATTCCTGTGTCAGCTCTGAACAGGCTCCCAGGCTTGGGGTGGGTTTTGTGATGGGGACAGCAGCAGCCTCTGCTTTTCCTCGCTCTGGTTCCTTGGAGAACAGCTTAGCAATCTCACCTGGTTCCTTGGAGAACAGCTTAGCAATCTCACCTGGTTCCTTGGGGAACAGCTCAGGGATCTCACCTGGTTCCTTGGGGAACAGCTCAGGGATCTCCCCTGGTTCCCAGTGCAGGGCTCAGGGGTCTCCCCTGGTTCCCAGTGCAGGACTCAGGGGTTTCCCCTGGTTCCTCACTCCATGCCATCTGCAGTGTGTGTGTGCCAGCCCCATGTGTGTCCCTGGCTCTCCTCTCTGCTCCGTTGCTCTCTCTCAGAGGTCTCACTCTGGCTGCTTTCCCCCCTCCTGTGCCAAGTGCCCTGTTCCTGACCCCCCAGCTCGCTACTGAAATCCCTGACAGTTGGAGCCCAGTTTGGAGGCTGCTCAGGGCAGAGGGGGCTGTTCCTCAGAGCAGCTGCTCGGTGCTCACCCACAGCTCATCCGTCCTGGGGACAGGTCCTGGGGCACGTGGCTGCTCAGCCACCCCTGCAGCCCTGGAAATGTGCCCCCAAATCATCCTCTGCCTTTCCAATCAACTTTGCTGACCAAACCCCTGCTTATGAGCAAAGTCCACACAGATCAGGCCTAAAGAATCCCGTTGTCATAAATGGTCACCAAAAGAAGTTTGCTCTGATGGCTCTGCTGCTTCCCCCCACCCTCTGCCATCTCCAGCAAGAACATGAAAGGCACCCTGGCACCTTTGGGACCCGTGTCAGGCAGGAGTGGGCCCCATCCAGATTAGCTGTAACCACCTGGCCCTACCCCCATGTCCATCTGTTCAGTCATTTCCACTTATTGCTGCTGTTAAAAAATTAAAACTGTGCCTCTCTTTTTAAAGCTTTTGGCAATATTTTTAGCCCCTCGAGCTGTGTAATCACAGCTCCATGACACAGAGAGATAAGCTAAGTATTTAGGAACACAGAGGGGATCTGGGATGTGGCCCAGAGAGCCCATACCCTCTCTCTGACAGTAGCCAGCAGGAAATGAAAGAGGAATTTTTGCAAAAATGGCTGGAAAGATGATAAGCCTGTCTCCCCAGATGCTGCTTCATGGACTGTTTCACTGAAGATCCTTTGTAATGGATAAAAAAACAAGTTTCCAAATTGTCTGTAATTTTTTTACTTGGTTCCAAAATCATAGAATCACAGAATCCTGGAATGGTTTGGGTGGGAAGGGACCTTAAAGTTCATCTTGTTCCCACCCTCTTCCACAGGCAGGGACACCTTTCACTATCCCAGGTTGCTCCAACCTGGCCTTGGACAATTCCAGGGATGAGGCAGCCACAGGTGATCTGGGAAATGTCAGCTGATGGTGTTGTGCCTGCTGGATTGTTTCAGATCTGTTCATACTTCCACAGAAACTCCCAGTTGGATGCAGTTACAGGCACAGCTCTTCCTCACACCCAATTGGCTCAGCCGAAGAAATTCTCCAAATAGTTTAATTTCTACACTCTTCAGTAAGAGCTACACCCTGCAGGGCCTCTGGAGCCCCCATTCCAGAGCCACCCAGGGGTGGTGGGATGGGGCCAGGGGTTTGATGGGCTGCTGAACACCCAGACCTTGGGATTTGATGCCTCTCTGAGTGACTTCCAGCAATCAGCAGCACCGGAACCTGAGCGTGCAAACACAAGGGTTCATTCACAGAGGAAGAGGCTGCTCAGTTCTTGGCCCGTTTCAAGCAGCACTGGAGCATCCTTGATGCCTCTATAAATAAGGAATTATTATTTCAGGGACCCTTTGCATTAGTGGTTCCCATGGCAATGAGTGATTTGGTCTCTGCTGGGGCCAGACTGATTATTGTCCAATGCTCATCCAAACAACTTTCCATCATGGTGCAGCTCCTTAAAGACTCAGCAGATGGTCGAAAGTAAATTCTCCTCAGAGCTGGGCGTGCTGGCAAGGTGCCATTTGCTAATATTGGTGCTGGGTATGGAAGGACTACTGAATTTCTCTGTTTAAAGACAAGAAAATGTTTGTTAATTGTCTGTACCAAGCCTGTCTAATTAGCGGCACATGGATCCACCCTCGTGCACAGGGAGGAATGTCAGTGAATCCATTCTGCCACGATTTCCCAAAGTATCCCAAGTGCATGTCAAAGCTGTAATCACAGGCTGTAATGGCTTCCTAGTTGGAGGCTGCTCCGTAGCCCATGAAAATCTGCTGTGTGGAAATAAACCATTTGTGCATCAGGCTGAATTAAAACCAAATGCTTGAACTTCTAATTAAAATTTTTTTCTTCAAGTCGGGGAAAGGAAAAGCTTAATTACCACCAAAACGCTCCCTTTTCCTTGCTTTCTTTCTTTTCTTTTTTTTTTTTTTCATGTTGTTGTTAGCAATTTAGCTGTGCCCTACAGTTTTGGGGACATCACTCCTGCCCAGGCAGTCCCTCAAAGCCAGGTTGGCTTTCCAGGCTACCTGCCCATGTGGTCCTCGTTGGCTCTGCTTTCAAAGTTTACTGCAAACACATGGATCTCTGCCTACACATTCCAGATGCTCAGTAAGCTTTAGGAAAATGGGAAAGGAAGGAAAAAAAAAACAAAACAGGGAGAAGTGTGTGTGTGTGGGGTGGAGGGGAATAAACAGAGTTAAAGAGAGATCCCACTCTGGCATGAGATGCTCACTTCCATCAGCTGGGTTTGTTGTTCCTCCCTATCTTGCACCCTGTATAATAGAGGGCTTTTTTTGAACTTTAACATTTGGACTCCTTAACAAACCCTTCTTTAGTGTGGTTTGGGAAGCACAAAAGAAGACTTTTGTTGATTTGGCATAAATTATACAGTGGGTATTTTTGGCAGAAATGTCGGGGTTTGATGCTTTTTTGTTGGTTTGGCAAAATATACCTTGAAATCACAAAAATATGCTTCTAATTACAGAATGTATGTTGCAGTGATGTGGGACAGTGAAGTAAGGAACCTTTCAGTATTTATATTAACTGAATCAAAAAATTAACCTCTTCCTGTTGAATGTTTACAGCTGGAACCCAGTCAAGGAATCTGGGGCTGGAGCAAGTAATGCCTAATACGTTTCTGCCTCAACAGCAGAGATAAGTAATTCATTATTCAGATTTTAAGCATTCAGCAGGCCAGTCCCTGCAATCAGGGCTTAGACTTGCTGGAGAGGAGAACTGGCAGGTACCCTGGGCCCCAAATTTCAGCCGTGTGAGGATGTTTTATGAAACCTTACATGAATCGAAATCTTGCAGGGAAATAAAAGGGAAAAAATTGCAATGAAAACAAAGGGATTTTTTTTTTTGTTCAGGCTGAAATGTCCTCCTGCCACGTTTGTCACTGGAGTATTTTGGCTCCTGCTGGAGTTTGGCAAAAGCAAAGCTGTTTGCAGTGCCCAGGTGGAGCAGAAAGCAAACACACACACACAGGTCAAAGATCTCAGTGCCCGCTGTCCTTCAGCAGTAACAAGTGGGAAGAAGTGTTTTGCCAGCCTGGACAGGACGTGGTTCTCCATCCAAGCGGGATCCCCATCCCACCCCATCCCCTCCTGTGCCCTCCCAGGGCAGGGTGACAAAGTGCTGACTCTGCCTCAGCGCCCGTGATAAGATCGTTCCATGAGGAGTCAATGACCCTCATTAACAGCCTCTGAAATGTTTTGCCTGAAGAGCTTCCTGTGCTCTCCCAACACGCCTGTCTTGTTCAGAGATGCTCTTTCTGGAATTACCATTAAATTGCAGCCCCGCTGTAATTGCTCCGAAGGGTTGTAAATCCAACTTAACCCTTCTCTCCGAGCAGGTTATGGAATGTGAGCACTGCCAAGCATTTCCAAGGCTTTGGAGCTGAGTGCTCTCTTTATAAAGCAAGAAAGACTTTTCTTGGAGCTTTTTTTCTTCCTTTTTTTTTTTTTTTAATGGATATATATTTCTCCTGAAGGGCTTTTTATTAAGCCAGGCAGAAAGCACCAAGTGCAAGAACAACTCACTAATTTAGTGCACCCCAGACAGCTCTGAAGGAGATTGCAAAGGTTTACTTGACAAAACAGGCACCAAACATGTCAACATTTGGGAATGTTACAGAGAGACTATTATGGTTCCAGGCCCTTCCAACACCAGCAGTAGGAAACTACCTCGCCCTACAGCACTTGGGCAGCAAAAAGCAAAAACAATGAGTGTGAAAGCCACTCTGGCTCTATATGTGCAGCCTCAACTCGAGCAAATCCTATCAGCTCTCACGTCATAAAATATAGAAAGGAATAAATGCTTTCCCCTTCCCCTTTCTTTAGGAATGGTTATACAATTCCTGTGGTAGGGGCTGCTTGGCTGTGCTGGTTGCTAAGATAATATGATCATGTTTGGAACAAGGGGGGGAAGCAGCCTTTTTATTGCTGTGTATAATGGCTTTTCCTGTTTCTTCACCATTATAGTTACGCTTTTTCTTTTCTTTTTGGTTTTCTTTTTCCCCCACGTTTCTCAGCCCTTCTGAGAGACACCAAGGGAAGACTCAGCTTTCTGAGGTACCTGGTGGCAGTAAGAGTAGGGGTGTGTGGGAAATCAGTAGATTTGCAGGTAAATTGTTGCCACTCTGGAAAAACTGTCCCCTCAGAACTCTGGAGAAGTTGGTGGCAGTGGTGGTTTTCCTGTTGTTGTTGTCCTTAACATGAAAGGAATACCATAAGGAGCTCTGTGGGTCAAAAATGCTTGTTTTGCCCTGGTGATGGTTCAGTTGGAGAGAGGTTGGATTCTCCCAAAAACACCAGTTCCCCATCCCCAGACAGGTTTTTGGGTGATATTGGGCGGGGGGTGGCATCTCTCTGGGCTTCCCTTCCCTGCCTACAATAAATATGGAGATAAGGGAATTACAGGGCACTGAAAGGACTCGGTGAGCTGGTGTTCTAACACACTGGGTATGGGGCAGGGACTATTTATTGCTAATAATAACCCATCACCCTTTTAAAGTCTCAGTTCCTTTATGACTCTTCCTGTATATCCCTAATTTTCGCTCAAATTAATATGAGCAACAGTCTTGCAGGGAGGGTAAAGGGATGAAATGGAGAATGTGGAGAGGTTTTGGAGGAGACCTTTGCTGAGGGACCATCCACACCAAGAACAGGTTGACCTGCACTCCCTGTTCCAGGTTTTGGATATAATTCCCACGTGTGAGGGATAGATGGTGACTCCCTGGACAGGAGAGGGCCCTCAGCTTTCCACTGATTTCTCCACTGGGGATGATTTCTCACAGAGATCTGAAGAGAAAAGAAGTGATACATTTCCCATTCTTTGAAGAAAGACCTTTAACTTCCTTGGATAAAATAACGTGTGAAAACAATGTTCGGGAAAACTTCCAGGGGGCTCGTTTGGGCTTCACAAAGGAACCCTCCTCATCTGAATCCTGATGGGGAGATAAGATAATTCTGCAGCACTGTTTAGTTATCAGTGGTATAAACAGCCATCCTCTCTTCATCTCCTGAGAACGCAGGGCTATTTGGGAAAGAGGGGTAGGAACCACCAGAGCCACTGGAATGAACTGCACATT
>VYXB01007429.1:157708-192719 GCA_013397135.1 Pachyramphus minor | reverse complement strand
TATATATTTCTCCTGAAGGGCTTTTTATTAAGCCAGGCAGAAAGCACCAAGTGCAAGAACAACTCACTAATTTAGTGCACCCCAGACAGCTCTGAAGGAGATTGCAAAGGTTTACTTGACAAAACAGGCACCAAACATGTCAACATTTGGAAATGTTACAGAGAGACTATTATGGTTCCAGGCCCTTCCAACACCAGCAGTAGGAAACTACCTCGCCCTACAGCACTTGGGCAGCAAAAAGCAAAAACAATGAGTGTGAAAGCCACTCTGGCTCTATATGTGCAGCCTGAACTCGAGCAAATCCTATCAGCTCTCACGTCATAAAATATAGAAAGGAATAAATGCTTTCCCCTTCCCCTTTCTTTAGGAATGGTTATACAATTCCTGTGGTAGGGGCTGCTTGGCTGTGCTGGTTGCTAAGATAATATGATCATGTTTGGAACAAGGGGGGGAAGCAGCCTTTTTATTGCTGTGTATAATGGCTTTTCCTGTTTCTTCACCATTATAGTTACGCTTTTTCTTTTCTTTTTGGTTTTCTTTTTCCCCCACGTTTCTCAGCCCTTCTGAGAGACACCAAGGGAAGACTCAGCTTTCTGAGGTACCTGGTGGCAGTAAGAGTAGGAGTCTGTGGGAAATCAGTAGATTTGCAGGTAAATTGTTGCCACTCTGGAAAAACTGTCCCCTCAGAACTCTGGAGAAGTTGGTGGCAGTGGTGGTTTTCCTGTTGTTGTTGTCCTTAACATGAAAGGAATACCATAAGGAGCTCTGTGGGTCAAAAATGCTTGTTTTGCCCTGGTGATGGTTCAGTTGGAGAGAGGTTGGATTCTCCCAAAAACACCAGTTCCCCATCCCCAGACAGGTTTTTGGGTGATATTGGGCGGGGGGTGGCATCTCTCTGGGTCTCCCTTCCCTGCCTACAATAAATATGGAGATAAGGGAATTACAGGGCACTGAAAGGACTCGGTGTTCTAACATGCTGGGTATGGGGCAGGGGCTATTTATTGCTAATAATTACCCATCACCCTTTTAAAGTCTCAGTTCCTTTATGACTCTTCCTGTATATCCCTAATTTTCGCTCAAATTAATATAAGCAACAGTCTTGCAGGGAGGGTAAAGGGATGAAATGGAGAATGTGGAGCAGAGGTTTTGGAGGAGACCTTTGCTGAGGTACCATCCACACCAAGAACAGGTTGACCTGCACTCCCTGTTCCAGGTTTTGGATATAATTCCCACGTGTGAGGGATAGATGGTGACTCCCTGGACAGGAGAGGGCCCTCAGCTTTCCACTGATTTCTCCACTGGGGATGATTTCTCACAGAGATCTGAAGAGAAAAGAAGTGATACATTTCCCATTCTTTGAAGAAAGACCTTTAACTTCCTTGGATAAAATAACGTGTGAAAACAATGTTCGGGAAAACTTCCAGGGGGCTCGTTTGGGCTTCACAAAGGAACCCTCCTCATCTGAATCCTGATGGGGAGATAAGATAATTCTGCAGCACTGTTTAGTTATCAGTGGTATAAACAGCCATCCTCTCTTCATCTCCTGAGAACGCAGGGCTATTTGGGAAAGAGGGGTAGGAACCACCAGAGCCACTGGAATGAACTGCACATTCCCCAGGAGACCATGGGCTGTGTCCCCATCCCTGGCTGTCAGTCAGGATCTGAAGGTCTCTGTTCGTGTCTTCAGGGCCATTTGCTGAGGTCTGTAGATGATTTCAGTGTTTTCAAGTAACCCAGACTTTAATTATATGAGCAGTCACGGCCCTGAGATCTTTTCCTGGTGTCTCTCAGCTCCCCAGAAGGTTGGGAGTGCCGGGGATGGAGCCGGGAGGTCTCTAACACTCCGGGATGGGGGAGAAGGAAGCACTTAAGGGGCAGGAAGAGCCTTGGGGGCACAGATGCCAGTGTGCTCTGCTGGCAGGGAGCATGGCATGGATAAGGGCAGGAGCAGGGACAGGGCTGTGGAGGGAAGGGAGCACTGCTGGAGTTTGCTTTCCTGGAGCACCCACCCTGGGAGGAATCACTCAGCTCCTTTGTTTGCATCACGTTTGGGCCGTGGATTTAAAGGGAAAGCCTGGCTCTGGGAGCAGTGACAGCCACGTGTCCCACCCACCACCCAGAACTTTTATTAATAAATTTGCATGTCCCTCACAGAGAGCTCAGAGGCTCCATCCTCCTTCCACAGGAGGGGAACTCTTACTCACCTTGCCCTTGTCCTTTCTCTCGTTGCTCTGCCACCAACCCCTGTGACAGCAGAGATCCCTTTCCCGGGATTTATCTGCAGGGCAGGACGTGGAGCAGTGACCAACAGACCTGTGAGTGAGCAGAGCAGTGGTGAAGTGAGCCAGGGGAATGTTTGGCCGGCCTGTGTCTGTTATTTTTTGTTTGTTTGTGTGTCCAGCAGAGCCCTCTGTTATCTTCCGCCCGTTCCGACGCCATGCTCTTCCTGTTTAAAATTCCGACTTCTGATTTTCCCTTTGGGTTTTTGTTCTGGTTTGTTTTTTTTTTTTTGGTCCTTTTTTTGCTTCCCCAATTGTTCTAGTTTTATGTTCCCAGCACCAATTACCAAATGGTGTCTAATGAAAGCATTTGAGGAGATGTTCCTTTGGTGCCTCTGCCTCCTCCTGACGTGTTCCCTGGGCAATCCTTGGTTCTCCTGTGGTGTTTGCAAGAGCAGCTCAATATTTCTCTGTCTCATTAACTTAATTTTACCTGGTGGACCCTCTTTGCAAAGGGAGTTCATGATGCAAATGCCCTGAGAGCAAGTTGGTGTCACAAATGATGTCTTATGAGCACATAATAACGGGAGCAGAGGTCTTATGAGGAGCAGCTGAGGGAGCTGGGGGGGCTCAGCCTGGAGAACAGAGGCTCAGGTTGGACCTTCTCACTCTCTACAATTCCCTGACAGGAGGGGGGTCGGGCTCTGCTCCCAACAAGGGACAGGAGAAGAGGGAACAACCTCCAGTTGTGCCAGGGGAGGTTTGGGTTGGATATTAGAAAAAAACTTCTTCATGGAAAGCGTCTCCCAGCCCTGGCACAGCTGCCCAGGGAAGTGGTGGAGTCCCCATCCCTGGAAGTGTTCAAGAACTGTGTGGATGTGGCACAGGAGGCCATGGCTTGGTGGTGGATGTGGTGGTGCTGCTGCTGTTGGACTTGATGATCTTAGAAGTCTTTTCCAACCTGAACAATTCTGTGATTCCTCTACTAGAGGCAAAACTGGGGGGAGAAGCACAAGTTCCTTCCTCTGGGGCCAGGCACTCGTCACAGGGTGGGTTTGGTGGGCTGTGCTGTGTGGGGCTTTGAGCAGGTCTGGCTCAGGGATGGGTTGTGGGGATGGACCAACGGGCTTCAAAGTGCTCAGGAGGCTCTTCTGAGGGAGACTGTGGACTCTGAGTTAGGAGGACTTTTGTTGCTGGTCCATCAGTGCTGTGACCCTGTGCATCAGCTGACAGGGCAGGGGTGAGAGTGGGGCAGCACTTGGTGCTGGGTTGAGGTGAAGGATCTGTTGCTGGACACTGTCACTGCTGTTGAGGGCATTGAATGGTTTGGAAGGTGCTTTCAAAGGGAGGAGATGCTGAGACTTGGGGCTCTGCAGGACTTGGTGCTCCTCAGGCCTGACCTTTGTGCCAGTGGTTGCACGGAAAAGTGGAAACTCTGTAAAAGAACAAAACATTCCCCAAAAATTGGGGGCTGGAACAAGATGGTCTTTAAGGTCCCTTCCAACCCAAACCATTCCATGATAACATTTTAAATTTTTGATCATCAGCTTATGACTCATTTCACACATCCTTCCTGTTTTGTGTGGAATAGGGATTCAAAAAGGAAATATGCAGTAAATTTATGGTTGGGGATGGAGAGGTTGAGCTCCAAAAAAAAAAAACCAACAAACCCCAAACCCAACCCCCTCGGCAACAGCAGAAATCAGAAGCTACTTGTGTTTGTTCCCATGAATTAATGCCAAGGAGTACCAAGCCAAAGGAACCGTGATCCCCTCACCCAGACAGTCCCAGGTTTTGCAGGTTCCCTCCAAGTCTCCTGTTCCAGCACAGTCCCTGATTTGTGGCGTTCAGCTTTTTATAGTTTTGCTTATCCCAGCATTTAAGGTATTTTCAAACTTTCATACACTTTAATTTGTTACCTTTGGAATGAGATGCTGGGTTTAGCACATAAAAAGGGTGTTTTCCTTGGAGATGGGAGGAACAGCTCAGTGAGGAGGAACTTCTGACCGTGGCGACCTGCCATCCCCCAGGTAGAGCAAAGCACAGCAATTCCCATGGCACAGCAATCCCACCAAAGGGCTCACGTGGACAGGGGGTTCCAGGGGACACCTGGGATCCTCAACAGAGCCAAACCCTTCACTGCTGAAAAGCCCAGATGTGCCCAGTCCCTGGGAGCCACTGGGATGGGAATGGTTTCCATTTCAGGGCAGCTCAGCCCTCAGCTGGATCCCATCCACAGGGTGGAGGAGGGAGCA
The DNA here is from genome assembly GCA_013397135.1 of Pachyramphus minor. Classification (NCBI taxonomy): domain Eukaryota; kingdom Metazoa; phylum Chordata; class Aves; order Passeriformes; family Tyrannidae; genus Pachyramphus; species Pachyramphus minor. The sequence goes on along the minus strand of VYXB01007429.1, from coordinate 188,245 downwards.
CAAAGATCTTCCTGCAGGATAGATGTGCGAAAAGATCCATTTCAGAGCACTTTTCACTGAGGGAATAGCTGACCTGGTTGACAAGGTGGTGGTTGATCAAAGGTTGGACTCGATGGCCTTGGAGGTCTTTTCCAGCCTCGATGATTCTGTGGTTCTGTGACCTCAGGTCTGACTGAACCAGCCATGGGTGGGAATGAGGGAGAGCAAGATGGTGCAAAGGAAGGTGGGAATGATGCTTGGTATCCTGTACTCCTCACTGGAGGATCTGGCCCTGGAACGTGGAGTTTGCAGAAAACTTTATCAACTTATTAATTGTTCAGCTTTCCCCCCATTTCTCACTGATTCTGTGGCAGCTCAGCCCCTGTGCCAGGGAACTGTGTTTGGATTTCCTCCTCTGTGCCATCCCAGCCCACCTGATGGTGGAAGAGTCAATCTGCTGCTTTGGACCAACAGAACTCCTTCAGAGGGATAAATCCCAAGTGAATTTGGGAGCAGCATTTTCCCCCCTCTGCCATGGAGTGTCCTTTGCTTCAGTGCCACTTTTCTACTGAGAGCTGACACAGAAAGTGCAGCAGAGAGAAGATCATTCCCTGCAGGGAAAGAGTCCAAACCTGGGCAATGCCCAAAGCTTTTGCACAGTCCTGTGCTCCTGTGGATTCATCCCACACTCATTCAGGCATTCATGGCATGGGATGCCTGAAGTGGAACTTGGCTCCCTCTGTAGTGGAGGAATGCAGGTGAACACCTGCAGGGGTTAATTAAGATCTTAGGGAGTAATTAAGGTCTTAGGCAGTGCCCACTGGAGATGCACAGAGCTCTCTGGGTACTGTGGAGGGAGCCTGAGGTGACCAAGCTCAGGGGGTTGTGAAATGTCTGGGTGGGGTGGGTTGTCTTGGCTTGGGACTCCCTGAATGTCCTTCCTGAGTTCTGCATCACCACAGGAAAAAAACCACAAGTTCATGGTGTTTTAGGTTACTGTGTAGTTCTCATTTTCAAGTGCATCACAGCAAACAAATTTACAAACAAATCACTGACTAGACACCAAGACAAGGTCCCTTCCAACCCTGGCTGTTCTGTGAGTCTAAGACCTCTTGAAGATCTCAAGGGTTATCCTACAATGCCAGATTTTTCCTCCTACACTGAAGAAAACCACAGGTTAAGGTGTAACAGCCAACTCTGAGGAGACACTTTGTCTCCTCAGCCCTTGTGGTGATGCCACAGAGATTTGGCACCACCAAGGCTCCCTGGACAAGCTCCTGGATGGAAGCTGGAATTGAAGTCGGGCTGCCTGCAGGATGGGATGGATGAGAGCTGCTGGGTGCTCCTGGGCTCCAGGACACCTCCAGCACCCACACCAAGAGCCAACAAGAGCCTCTGTTCCAAACTGAGTCGATGTGAGCTCTGCTGAGGAGAGACCCTGCCGGGTCTGCTGGGGCACAGAGGAGCCACCACCCCTTGCAGTGAAGCACCGGGATCCTGCCCGGGGAGCACAATGACAGCGATTGCAAAAACAAACAAACCAGAAAAGGAAACCTCCAAGCGGGACCGGGGAGTGGTGGCTCCCCAGGAATGATCTCTCACCAGATTAAGAGGTTGCCAGCATAAAAAGGCACCTTCCCTTTAATGCCATTGAAATGCAAAGCACCTGGGGCCAAAAAAAACCCCCAATCTGAGCAGCTATTTTTAGGAAGCTGTTGGTTTGGGAAAGTCTCAGAGGAATTCCCTCACTCTCTGTTCCATCTTAAAAAAGGAAAATCGTGGGTCCACATCCCGGTTCTGAACAAGTGCAGCGCTGGGGGTGAGGTCAAAAAAGTAATTTCCCATTTCCTGATTTGCATTTTCCAGCTAGAAAACACGTAAATAAATACAAGTTTTTATGAGATGACTCATATCCATGGAAATTCCTTGTGGAAGATCAGCCTGCAGGTACCCAAGGATTTTGGGGGAGGATTTGGATAAAATCGTGACAATGAGCACAGAACAAGGACCCACTGTTACCTCTGGTGGGATTTGTTCAGTCCCAGTTACAAGGTTTTGGGGACAGGACTGGGAGCAGTCCAGCCCTGCTCTCATCAGTGAAAGTCTTACCACAGATTAGAGGTAATGCTTGGTCTTTAAAAACAATTTTTACTGTCTCCCAAAGGGTACCAGGGACTGTATATTTACCCATCCCATTCTGGATCCCTTTGGCAAGTGTGAAAATAGGAAACATTACACACGGATGGACTTCCACAGCCTTTGTTCCATCTATCTCAGAACGTTCCCTGGTGCTTATGGTATCATTTTGGATGAAAAGTTCTCCTTGACATTTAATTGCTATCACAATTAGTCATTAGTACCGTTGTCATCACGATGTAGCAGGAGCAGACCTTGGAGCCAGGGTTAGGTCAGCACTTCCCATGTGATTGTAGGATGGTGGTTCTGTTTGGGATGTAACATGGGAAAATTACTGTGTGGGAACAGCATGAACTGAGGGAATTTTTCAATCCTCAAACTTATTCCAGAGAACTTGTTGACCTTTTGGAAGTGTCCAAGAGCCCATCTTCACTGAAGGACAGGATGCTGGACACAGGATCCAGTCTTCATGTTTGCTGAGCTATTAGACTGGGAATTTGTTACCCAGCTCTTGCTTGGGAAACATGAAATCCGGGAAGAGCCCTCACCTTCAGAGGAATGCTGAAAAAGCCAGTTTTTTCCCCAGATGCTCCACATTCCCTACAAGTGCTCTCTCACATGTGATTTATCCCTTATGAATGTAGGTGTTACCACACAATAACCCACCGAGGAGGGTCTCAGCCCCCAGCTGGGCACATCTGGCTGGCACAGCACTGCCCTGTGCTGGGGGGCTCTTTCCTTGCTGGTGGCTCTTGCTGAGCCCTGAAGCTCTGCCCATCCAACCAGCCTTCTCCCACACTGGCCAGATCCTCCTCCAGCCCTTCCAGGGCTCAGCAGGAGATCTGCCCCACACCAGGGCAAGCATCCAGTGCCTCCCTTTGGGAATCTGGTGCTCCTGGCTCCCTCCCCACCTCCTTCCGCTGTGTGCTGCACTGCCTTTCCCCACGGAGATACCAGAGATTGGATGGATTATCTACTGGCTGTTTCCAGACTGCTGTTTGTTTGGAGAAATCATATTGGAGATAAGATGGTAAAATACAGATAATTAAGTTTCCTTGATATGAGTGTAATTGTGAATTGAGATTTAAATAGCCTGCTTTGAATTCTGCCTCACACGCCTCTCCCGGGCTTTGCTTTGGGTCTGTGCTGAAGGAGAGTCCTGCATTGTTGACATTTGCTCTACAAAAACATTTCCAGCTCTTCTTAGGGCCTTTTCTTTTTTTTTTTCTTCGGAGAAAAGAACCAGTTCAACCACTTCCCCACGAACATTTCGTTCTTTACACAGCCCAGAGCAGCCTGCAGTGCTGGGCTGGCTGCGATTCCTTCCTTTGCCTTGCTCCCATTAACACCTCTTTGGCTCACACCGGGGAAATTTGGGAAGTTTCATCTCGAACAGAGGGCAAATTGAACCTGGAGGAGACCCTCCTTAACAATGTGCAAAGCCCTTACACAGGGACCTAAAAGAAAATAGCCGAGCTTTCCAAACCTGAGGGCCCTGCTGTCAATTATGGCAGCCGTGAAATGTAATAAACTTTTTAAGCAGCCCTGATTGATGTGGGATTGTGTTTACTCTGCTGCTCCAGCAATAAACGCTCTGTCACGCCAGCCCCTCCATCCCATGGCCCGGGATAACTGGGAATGTGGAGTCTGTGAGCTCAGGGAGGTGCTGGCAACTCAGGACCTGCTCCTTTCCTGTCCGAACTGCGCCGTGTCGTCAGCCCAAGACAGAGTCTGGGGGAAATGAATAAGCAACTGCAAAGGGAGTTCAAAGCAGCAAAGTCTGGGTGATCAACCAGTAGCAATTATCCCAATCTGCCGGAAACCCGGCTGTCTCGGGCTAATTTGAGCTTTCTGAAGATATTAGTCTGCTGGTTTGAATCATATTTCTGAAACTGGGGGAGAGGCAGATGAATCATGCACTGGTTTGGGTTGGAAGGGACCTCACAGCTCATCTCATCCCATCCCCTGCAATGAGCAGGGACTCCTTCCACTGAGCTGGGTTGTTCCAAGCCCCATCCAGCCTGCGCTGGTGGAATACTGAAATCTGGTGGAATGTTGAGAACTGGGTAACTTTGTAACCCAGGGCCAATCCCCACTTCAGCCTCCAACAGTCTCAGCTCCTTTTGGTTCTGGCCTGACCTTCATCCTCTGGAGCTGGAGATTGGAGCAAAGGACTCTCCATCATTCCAGCCTTGGTGTCTGTGCAGGGTTTGCATCAGCACAGATCTCTGGGGCTGCCCACAGCCTCTGAGCACCCCAGAGCTGATGCTGATGGTCAGAAAACATGGCTTAGAAGGGCAGTGGGTCAGGGAAGTTTTTTGCAGGGGAAGACATCTCCCCATTCTCTGTTTTCCGCTGTTCTACTGATTAGGGAGAGATTCCTTGGAGAAGAGGCAGAGCAGCACTTGTAGACTCTGGTTGGCTGCAAAGGCAGAAGCTTTCTTTCCATTGTCATTAAAAAATTCTGAGTGTGTGTGTGTGTAAAACACCGTGTGAGGCTGCCGGGCTGCCCCTGGAGCTTTGAAATCTGAGTGGGCTCCTCCAGGCTATGTTTACCCTACAGCATAATTTGTGTGTGTGTGAAAGAGCCTCTACTTCTGTTTCAGCAACATTACAAGGATGGAAGTAATACCCTGTGACAGCCTCTCCCCCTGCTCACAGACACGTTTCTGGGGTGTTTGTTCAAGAGAGAGTCCTGGCTCAGCATCACGGGACAAGGGTGTCCTGAAGGGATGGGGAAACCATCCCAAAAAAGCAGCTCCTGCCCCAAACTCACACACAAACCCCCTTTTGTGGGCATTGCCCTGCCAGAACCTTAAGCTGGTGAAGGCTTTGGATCCTTTCCTGCTTCTTCCTCTCCAAAAAGTGTCATCGTGTCACTTGGCCGCTCACACATGGGTCACCCCACACCACCAGGGCCATCGGGGGGTCTTGGGGCGGGAATGTCGCCGGAATTCTTGGCACCTGCCTGCTTCCCTGAAATATCTTAACTGGGGGAAGAGAGTTGCCTTGATAAAAAGGGCCTATTATCTCGAGCAGAGCTTTATAGTGCTGTAAAGCAATTTCTGCGCTTTCAAAACTGATGCGTCTCCGTTGTGAAATGGAGGTTCCGTAATCGTGGAGGAGAGACCTGAAAACTCAGGTACAACCGTCCTGACGCCACCAACAATTTTGCTAATGGTCAGTTGTGCAAGCAGGAGAGAGGCCAAATTACAGCTGACTCCAAATCAGAGCCATCTGAAGATCTCTGCCTCCCCCACCTCCCTGAAAGAGCGTCGTTAAGTGGGTGTTTAAATAGATCTAATTGGAATTATTTGAACTCGCTCGAAAAAAATAACCGTGTGAGAGCTCCAGATCTCACTGAAATTATATCCCTAAGAGAGGGAAAAAACAGACATTCCATGAATGCCATTAAAGGTTTGGGAACTATCTGATATGGGGAAGGGATTTGGGCACCACAGAGTAAAAACTGAGGATAGGTGGACAGCTTGGAATCCTTTTACATTTGGGATCAGACGTGGAAGTCAGTTCACGTTCAACAGTGACTTCCCTTTACAGTAATGGATTTGAGGGCTTCCAGGTGTCCTGCTCTATTGATTGGAGGCTTTAATGAGCTTTAAATCACCCAAGGGGTTTGTGGGTCAGGTGCCTTGGGTCCAGGAATTGTTCACAGGCTGGACCTGGGCTTCCCAAGCTGCTCCCAAAGCCACGGGAGCAGGACGCCGGAGCCTCCGGCTGCCCGAGTGCCCTTGCCTTGCCCTACTTATCTGAAGAGCCTGTCAGCATGTTCTATAACTAGTGGAAACCACTTTAGAGCTGGAGCCAGACACCGAGGTGCCGGGGTCCACATTTCATTTCTGGGCCTGGGAAAGTTGGGAAGCAGATACAGCCAGATCCTTCTCCCAGCAACATTTTCCTGCCTATCTCGTTCTCAGCCCTGAGCTGGCACGTCTGGAGATTGACACAGGCCCTGCTGTTTGTAGATATTAAAGGTTGTGTTTTTTTCTAGGAAAGAGAAAAATGTGGCCATCAAAATTAAGCTGTGTTGGTTTTTAGTGCAATGTCAGAATTGTAATTGTATGTTTGCAGAGAACTGAATCTCTGCTGTGGGAAGCATGTCCCAGCTCACCCCAAAACCCCAAATCCAGCTAAACTCCAGTTGCAGGGTGTTTGAAATACATCCCACTAACAGACTTCTTTGGGTGTAATGACATCCTGGAAGCATATTGGAAAGTTGTTCTAAACTGGTTCCCTTCTGACTGTGTAATTAAACCAGCTGTTCATTAAGTGGCACTAAGGAAGCTTGGTTTCATTGGGATTCATAGTCTCAGTCCCTATAATAATCCTATCTGGCTCATTTCCCTTGGTTTGCCCATCTCAGTCCCTGCTGCTCCCATGAGACAAGCAGTGGAAGGTGCTGGTCACATACAAACATAAAGATCTCACCTGAAGATGGAACAATAGAACTTTGAGTCATAAATGCTTTGTAATTCCAGGCATTTGGACTTTCTTTGTCAGGCAAAGCTGTATTATTTTAAGGGAAGGAGAATGTTTTCCCAGGGACAGGTTCTGCTCCTTAAGAAACACTGTAGATATTATTACTTTACACAACTTCTTGGTTGGGGGAAAACAGAGTTTAAAAACAGCCAGAACTGTTAAAATTTATGGTATCAAAATATATTCTGTCAAAATATTTATACCATAAACCAGGATCATTAACTGTCCCCTCATCCTGCTCCTGGGAAAGGAGGGAGAGGAATCTGGGATGTCTGATGTGTAAATTCCTTCATTTATCGCTGGTTTATTGCCTATAGCAACCAAAAGTGGCTTCAGAGTCTGAATGGGTATAGATCTGAAGGGATTCCTGTTGTTGAGCTGTACTTCTGTGGGCTGAAGGGGTGTTTTCCAAGTGACATATTTCCAGAGGCACCTACACACATACTTCACATCCCAACCCACATGCCAGCACATGTTATTAGCCTGCAATTACTCTCCAGGAGTTGAGCAAGCAGATTCTGCTCCCAAAGACTTGTGTGGCAGCACGAAGAGACTTTCTGGGGCTTTTGTGTGTGAAAATCCCAGGCTGGAATATGGATCTGCTGGGACACTGATGCCATCTCTCCACAGCTCTGCTGTGCCTTTGAGGCAAAGCTGAGCAAAGTTGGTGCAAAGCCAGGTACAGATCCTTGGGACAACACACCTGTGGAATCTCCTCTCCCCCTTTTTTTGCCCTAAATCATTTGATCAGAAGGTCCTAGGGATGTGTCCATTATTTTAGAAGCCCCCCCAGCGTGATGCTTGTCTGTCCAACGTGGATGGAGTTGCACTGATGTGGGGACAGGTACCCTGAACTCTGCATCCTTCCCCCTCCATCCTGCACCCTTCCTGTGGGCTGCAACAGGGGGAGCACTGATCTTGAATTCCCACCACTCTCCCCACCAGCACTGAATTTTCTGCCACCAAATCACTGCAGGGAGAGCAAACAGTGCCACAGCCCTTCATAAAAATTAATTGTCCTGCTTCCTGAAATTATTACTTTCTGTCTTATCACTTATCTATTAATTACTTCTGGATGGAGAGCAGCAGATAGACAGGAGTGCATTACACACATGATTTAAGGCACAGGGTTACAGTGTCACCTTCTTTTATTATTTCCCAGGAGTTTGGGTCTAACGCAGGGATTGTTAATATTTGCGTTCATTTGCAAACGCCTGGGAAAAAAAGGCATCTTGGAGTTTATTTGTCTTGGCAGGGGCAGCCTGTACATACAATGCATCTTTAGTTTTTGTAGCAAGTTGAAAAACAGCCTGGAAAGGGTGATGTTGAGTCCATGGTGAAGTTCTTCCCTGGGTAAGAGCCCCCAGCAGGGAGTGGGTGTTGCACTGGACCCCTTTTCCAAAGGAGGTGCTGGAGCAGAGTCCTGGGCTGTGTTCCCAAGCCTCTGCCAACCTCAACTCACCAGATTCCATTAAAAATCCTCCAAATGTGTATTCTTTTAAGTTGTGACAAGGGATTTTTTTCTCTGCCTTCTACCTTTGGCATTATTGGGGTTCCTGGGGTTTTTGCTTTTCTCTGTAACCACAGAGGCCAGAAAATGACTCCTGAAAAAAAGGAAAGTCGAGATTCTGGTGCATTCACAGGTCTCCCAGGACTTTACAAACCCCAAAAGCTGTGAGGATATGTTTGTAAGAGTTGGCAGTGGCAAGTTTTTTATGGCCAAGTGTTTGTGCAAGTGAAAGCCCAGGTTTTCATTTGTCTGAAAATTATATGGTGCGATAAGGAAACAAAGTGCATGAAAAATATGTGGCCAAGAAAAATCAGCCTGCAGCTTCAGAGCTGGGGGCAAGGCATGTGAAAATGTGTTCTGGTAAGTGAGTGAAATGATGGTCTTCATGTAATGCAGGGGATGCTGGATCCCCTTCTATTATTTTGGTATGTAAGCACGTTGAGGAGACACCTTTTCTACTCTGGGGATGTGCAGTGAGGATGTACAAGAGGTAAAATAAAGGGAAAATAAAACATGTCTAAATATCTGAGAGCAGTGAGTGATCCAGGCAAGTTCATCCATGTTATTAAATGAAAGAATTTTTAAAAAAATCTGCTGTTCCTTTACGAAATCCTGCAGATTTTAAGGGATTATTGGGTATTTCAGGCTGCATCCTGCAGCCACCATGCCAGCAGCTCATCAGCGGTGACAGCAACAACTGTCTCACCAGAAAATGCTACCACTGGAGTGATTAACCTCAGGAATACTGGGAGATGGGCTTTTTGTCAAAGGACAAAGGTAGTTGGAGTGCTGGGGAGAGACAACTCCTGGACAGAGCTGATGGAAAATGCGTGGATGGTTCTGTCGGGGCTCCGGGCCAGGAGGTGACGGGCCGGGCTCGCCGCTATCTTGTTTGACTGTTTACACCAGTCCTGGGGGGATAAATGAAGCCACTGAGGTTTGATAGTGTGCTGCAAACATTTTGTTCTTGTTTTGCAACGTGTCAGCCTTTAAGGACACCAGAATGTGGAGAGCAGGGCTGTGGAAATACATCCCCACAGCACTGGAGCTGTGGTTCCCAAATGGCAGCGCCGGTGACCCCCGAGGCCATGGGAAGGAGTCTGCAGCTCACCCACAGATGAACTGTCTGTAGAGGGTTCCTGATGCTCCACAGCACAGGGGATTTGGGAGCCATCAGGCAGAGCCATTGGGAACCAGTTGTTCTTTGGGTGGCAGCATCTGTGCCACGAATGGTCCCCAGTGCAAGAGTGGGCAAGGGAGATGTTTGGAGGAGACTCTTCCAGCTCTGCCTCTCTAATAGCACATTTATCCACCCTGTGGGCGTCTCCTTTATGCTGTGATGGCCCTGCCTACTCCCTCATGATGAGGATAAGCCTGGGATGCACTAGGGATAAGCCTAGGGATGAGCTTAGGATAAGCACATGAGAATGAGGGCTCACCAAGGCACTGCCAGACTCTGTGCTCCCATTGCTCCCTCTCTGGGAGAGGAAATCCTGAGGTTTGCTGAGACAGGAGTCTAAGACAGGCTCCAAAATCCACCTCAGCAGCTCCCACCAGGCCTGGCCCTGCACTCTGCCAAGGAGACAGTGACCCAAACACAGCCCTGGGCTGGCAGCCATTGCTGCCAGGCCCCGGAGCCCCTTTGCAGAGGTGTGAGGGAGCAGGTCTGGCTGGCACGAAGGGGAGGAGAGGCATCTTGGGTTTTCACTGGTACTGCTGTGCAAAGCCAAGCTCTTCCTTTTTTTCCTCAAAAATGTGCCTAAAGGTTTGGGCAGACAGGGTTTGAATGTCCTGGGGCAGCAGATGTGTCAGGAGTCAGTGATGGCTCGTTCCTCCCTGGCACCGTCACCAGAGCAATGCCAAAGCTTTGGTTGTGAAATCTAAACCCACGTGAGCCAAGTGTCACTGACATGAGGGCAAGGTCAGGTTCAGGAAGCTGTCAGAGCACAGGGACTCCAACCTGAGGATGTCCCAGCCAGCCCAGAGCTGTTCCAGCCCAGTTTCAACATGCCCAAGTTTCCGAACTGCTCCTGCCTTCAGCGGTTGATATAAGCCTGGTTTGTTCGCAGCTAGGCCTGGGTTAGAGGCACCTTAAAACATGTCAAGCATGTGAAAAACAGGGGATCCCAGAGAAGCTGCCTTGGGTAACAGGAGCACTCCAGGTAGGAGGTAGAGTGAGCCTGTAGAGTGTGGCTGGGGCTGTGCTGGGGGTGCAGCATCACCTCACCGTGAGCACGTGTAGGGCTCAACCCTCAGGGACAACCAAAATGGGTGGGCAGGTTCCCCTCAGGGTGAATGTGAGAAGCTTCTCCTGCAAGTAAAATGTTCCTCCTTCTGGGTTCCTGGGGTGTTGGTGTTAAGAAGAAAGCAAATCCCCTCGACAAGCTGTGGTTGTGGGCTGAGCTCCCATTTTTCACATGAAGAGGCTAAGTGGTACCAAGACAGCCCCTTGCAGGCTGTTAGATATTTCTGAAAGGATGTTTGAGCATAGATAAGAGTGTTTCCAAAGCTATTTGTGTCCCAGCCAAGGGACTCTGGAATGGGAGCAGACCTGCATTTTATCTCCCAGTGGGAAATGAGTAAAATTAGTTTTCTGGAGGGTCAGGGTGAGGCTGGATGTTTAATAGCCCAGCCCCTGAGTTACAGATGGAGATAGCTGGAAACTGGACTTTACTGGCCAGGCTTTGTGTTCCCCCTCTCCTAAATCATCCCAAAGATGAACCAGTGAAGTTTCAAACACGATGGAGGGAAGCAGAGGGCACAGAGCAAGGTTTGAACAGCTCAGTGTGGTGCTGGGATGCAGCAGGTGGGAACCAAGTCAATGAAATATAAAAAATCTTCTAAACATTCATCAAGGGTTTTCAGTGGATTAAAATCATATTTTAATGGAGGATTTGTCTCCTTTTCCTGTTACTATTTTCCCTTCACAACACAAGAGGAGTCTGTGTGGTGGTGCAGGACACTGGCAGGGTTCTAGTGAGAGATGCGGGAGGAACAAAAGCCTTATCTAAAAGTAGGATGAACCAACCAACCTCCAAAAGAAAAGCATATTTCAGAAGCACTGAGGGGAACTGTGTGTCCACATCTCTGGTTGGGGGATTTGAGCATCTGATTCCAGCTTGGAAAGCTGAGTCATGTGAAGGCAGCAAATCTGATTCTCTGTCTGTGACCAGACTTCCTGGCTTCGGTGGCAGGCAGGGTTTGGCCTGATCCAGTCATCCCAAATCCATCTGCTTGTCTCAAGTGAAATCTAATTTGGCACTTTTGTGAGATTTGGCCATTGTTAATTATGCCTGCAATTAATGGCATAATGGAGGCTCCGAGAGCTGCTGAACTCGAGTCTGCTGCCGAGTCGGGGCTTGGCTTGGAAAAATGTTGGGAGATGCCATTCCTGGGGAGGATGTTTCACTGGGCACTTCATTTAGGGCAAGTCCTAATGTGCATTTGGCTCATGGAAGAACTAATAGTTGCACACACTATTTAACACGACCTGAGAGATTATAGGTTGGCAGAGTGTGCTGAACACAACCATACACTGCTGCAAAATGCAATTTAATCACGCAGCCAAACCGAGTGAAACGCCGAGCCACGGAAAGTTTTGTGTCCTGTTATTAACTCTGGTTTGTTCCTTTTAAAAAACTGCCTCTTCCTCGATTTTTCTTACGAGGCAAAGCCCTCCTACTCCCCTTGGAAAAGCAGGAAAGCATATTAAGAGCACTGATAAAAGGTAAACAAACCGAGAGACACAAAGTTTTCTTGATATGCTCTAATTGAGCTGGTTTCCTTACTCCAGCTTTGAAAAGGAACAGCCATCAGGCATTCTTGAGAGAGCCAAGTGAACTGCTGTTATCTCAAAAAGGTCTCCTTCATGTCTCGCTCGTGGGGGCTCCAAGTCTGCTCCGGCCATTGCCTGGAAGTCTAAGAAAAGAAGTCTACTGGCCTCTGTGATAAAGCACCCATTTTTAGGCCTTGGGAAGGATGGGGTTGTTGACAGTTCATTCCTGTGAAAATTCAGTGCTGGTCCGGGTCTCCTGATTGTAAATGGAAGGAATACATGGCAGCACTAATGCAAAAGGTATGTGATTAGATAGTCCCTGTGCTATCTGCCCCATGTCCTGCTGATAGGCAGCTCTGTGGTGCTAAATGGGAGCCATCAGAGTTGCCAGACTGACGCCAGGCCCTTCATCAGCTGCCTCCCAGATAAGGGGGGAAGGCTGCAATCTTCACGTCACACGATGTTTCCCCAGTGGGTGAACTTGAGTATTCCTGGCTGCATCTTTCACAGACATCTCCAGGGGCCAGCGGGGGGATAATGTACAGTTTCATGCTGCAAGGAATCCTGAAGTTCGGTGTGAGGGATCCTGTGGCAGCCACAGGTGTCTGCCCAGGCTTTAACCTTGCCTGGAACAGCTCCAGGTACCATCCCAGCAGAAGAGGGTGCACCCTATGGGTGGTGCTGGTGTTGCAGGCTCTGAACTGCCCTGTGTTCCTCAGGGTGGGAGCCTGCCTGGCCACGGCCACCCCGTGTGATAACCCACCTCAAACGCCTCGGACTGTAGGGACAAAACCAGGGAAAAATGACCTGCAGTGAAGGACCCACTCAGGCTCCGTGGGGATGCTCCAAGAGAGCCCTGCCAGGGGCCCCAGCACTGCCAGCTCTGCCCTTGCAGGTCAGCTGAGGGGCTGAGCCCTCCAAGGCCCCCAGGGGCAGAGTGGAGGTGCCCTCAGCACGGGATGGAGCTGCAGGGTGCACGTTGCAGTGGTTTGAGCTCTGAGCTCTGTGTATCAGGACGGTGGGAGTGGTCCCTGAGTCCTGGTGTAGTGCTGGTAGGGTTTGGTCCACAAATCTATTGTGCAGAGCCAAAGAGATGCTCTTCTGTGGGCCTCCCACCCTGATGTTATCCAAACCTTTGGAGGTGTAAGGCAGCAAAATCTGTCACCTGAGCCTGTGTGGCCATTGCTTTCTGCTACTGCCTGGGAGCTGCAATAAAGGTCACAGCCTGTCTCTGTGCTTTACTTATGTGTGTAGTGGATGCTTCTGGTGCCACAGCTGACCCTGCAGATTTCCAGGGATCCCTGTAGGCTCAGCACAGTTTCTTCCACCATTACCTTCCCTGCCTGGTGACAGCTCCAGTGAATGATCCTTCTGAAGGCTTTTAGAACTTGGCAGTGGGTGAAGACCTTCACAAAACCTATAAACCCTCCCCAGTGAAATGTATTGTGATCAGGATCTCAGGTACTCTGGCTCCAGTTAGTCCAGAATATGATCCAAAGGCACCTACAAGTTACAGGATCAAATGCCAGCTGTTTCTAGGAACGTGCTGGAAGCACAAGGCAGACCTGAAGGCTACACAGACAAGTGCATTTCCTCCTTAAGCCTTATCTTTTTCCACACCCTAGAAAAACCTTAGAGCTTATTCATTCATTAAAACAGAAGGGAGCTTTCCTCTAATCTTCTCTGGGTGACTCACAGGCTGTCAGAGCTGCCACGAAGGCGTGACCAGAGTGTGGGTATGTTGACCCAACTTTGCTCTGGTCTTTTCAGCTTGGGTGCCCCAGCAGGGTGGATTTCCACACCATCCATGTTGACTGCTGGGGGTCCTGGGGCCAGAATTCCTTGGGTTTGAAGGTTTGCATCCTCCCCTTGGTCCTGATGGGAGGAGTGGGCAGCTCCCCACGGCCACACGTGTGACACAGCCAGGCTGTGCTCGCTCAGAGCCACGTGTGGGCTCCTCTTACTCATTGTTTGCAAGGATTTGAGTGATGGCCAGGACTGATAGAAATGTCTACAGAGCCCTGAAGATTCATAACTGTGGGCACAGAAGAGACTCCTACTGAAAATCCTTACCCTTAAATCCCTAAATCCAGGGCTCAGGCCTCGCTTGGCAGATGTTTGCCGAGGCACCCAGCGCTGGGATGCCAGTGGTCCCTCTCTGGCTGCTGGGAATGCAGCTGGAAGGTTGGACAAGCCACACAGTCAGATGTTACATGCTGTGGGTGTGAAATTCAGTTTAACTTAGCTGATCTTCAAACAGAAAAAGAAATAGGGGTGACATTTGCAGCAAAGATCACACTTGGTAAATACTGTCCCTCAACTCAGGGCACTGAGTTTATTGGGGCTTGTTTTGTTCTTCTCTTGCTTGGTGCTTCCTCTGCCTTTTTTTGTTTGTTTGTTTTTTTAATTGTCTTTTCCATGGAGTAACTGTACCCCATTAATTTCTCAGTGAGATAACTGTGAGATTTCACATTAAGTCTGTTTCTGATTTCTCTGAGCTGCCAACTTAAGCTCTGTGAAGCTGGGGCTCAGTTTGAGGGGGGTCTTGAGTGGGTACAACTCACGTGCAGTGCCCTCCTTGATATAAAAAAGAAAGGAGCATACTTTTGGGGGACTGATGGATGGCACTAACTCTAACACCCAGTGCATGGCTGGCTGGGGCTGGGGCATCACCTGCAGCCAGAGAAGAGCTAAAAAGTGCCCAGAAAGGGAGAAGAAACACAAATGCATTTACTGCACTCCTACTGGGAGCCTGTACTTCTGCATGGGTTTGGCCAGGTTTTAGAAGCAAGTTTAGAATTTCAGCTTTGATTTTGAAGGACATTCCAGCCACCCCTGTTACAACCATCCTGTCCCATGCTGCTGCAGGGGAGTGTGGGCTGCTCTCTCCTGGGAGCCAGTTTGAATCCAGGTTTAAACATGCAGCCCACTGTTTATTCCCATGAATCATGAGTGCTTAGAACCTGATGCTGCGAGCTCCAGAACATCTCCTGGGAGATCTCCAGAGCTCTCCCTGATAATGCAATTATCCCTTTCCAGTTGGAAGACTAAGGCAGCAGCTCTGTTTGCTTGGAGAATTGCAGGAGAGGGCTCAGTGGTTTGGGTTCTGCTGATGAAAACCCATTAGGGGCGAGCTCAACCCGTTAATTGCCCAGTGTGTGGACAAACAAGCGGGTACACGAACAACAGATGCATTTAAACACACACAGCCATGGGCTGTCCCTGCTTGTTTGCTCTCTGCTACATCACAGGTAAATTTGAGGAGCTGACTTCAGGTCAGCACCATTTTCAGCAGCAGAACCCACCCACGTGGGAGATGGTCACAGCCACAGCGTTGCCATTTCTCCCATCACGTTGTCCAGTTCCAGCCTGGTGGGAAGCTCAGGACTGCCACTGGCAGGAACTCAGGGGTTTCTGTGAGGTCTGAACACAACCCTGATGTACTGTAGATCATCACCTTTCTTTTTTTATTCAGGCAGAGCAGATCTTGGTGCTAATCATTGGGCAAGACCTGATAAACCCATCATAAACCATAAACCCAACCTCCATCCCTGGAAGTGTCCATGGACAGGTCGGACGGGTCTTGGAGAAACCTGGGCTAGTGGAAGGTGCTGCCTGTGGCAGGGGGTTGGAACAGGATGATCTCTGAGGTCCCTTCCCACCCAAACCATTCCAGGGTTCCAGGATTCTGAGTGCACGTCCATATTCAGGGGGTTTATCTCTTTCTTTTACTGCACCTCCTGTTTGCTGCTTGGCAACTGGAATAATATTATTTCACACACACACACATGTTATATGAGGTATTACCTGCAGTTAGAATTTATTTATCATTTTCATTTAGCAGGTCCAAACCCTGCCACTTTGAACACTGCTCTCATTGCAGCTGCCAAAAAGGAGGCAGCTCACAGCATTAAGGGAATGAGTCACATTCTTACACACTCGACAGGATTAGACATTTCACCCCTTAATGCTTAAATGGAAGGTCATTAAAACAACCCTGTGGTTTGGGGAGGATAGCAATTCCATAATTTGCTTATTTTGGTGGCAAGTGAAAAGATTGGTTTAAATCTAAATGGGTTCATGCTGTCGTGGCAGAGCAGAGCAGCACAGACCAGGCTCTGCTTCGTAGCAGAGGGTGCAGTCAGTCTTTGCTGCCTCTGTTCCTGCTTCCTCGTGTCCATCCATGTCTCAGAAAAGGGGGAACTTCACTGACACTGGTTGTGGTTTATAGCAGGGTCCTGCTGGAGCTCAGAACCTGCTCCAAGAACACACTGTCCAGGGATCAGGCAAGAGGAGGGATATGAGAAATGCTGGGGACAGATCAAGGCTGGAGGGAGACTGTAACATTTTATGTGGGGTCAGTGGCCACCACCTTCTCCAGAGGGAGGTTTAGGGAAGCCATTGGTACTCCCCTACACTTTTTATTATGATAGTAAAAATAATTTGCTCCATGAGCAGCAGAAGTTTTGAAAGTCTGCTTTCCTCCCTGGTTTTGCCTCGTGGAGCCCCTTACCTGTGGTAGAGCCAAACCTGCCACACCACTGCCAAATGAGGTGGTGATTGACCCAGGGCTTTCAAAGTCCCTGCCATGGCTGGGGGACCATGTGCCTGGAGTGACATCCTTGGAGAATGGCTGCACAAGCTTTGGCTTTCTTAGAAGACCATGAGAAGTGTGTTCTGGATAAGGCCACGTCAAGTGAGATCTCCCAGCTTCCCAAGCTGAGCCTGGAGAAGGGCTCAGGGGAGGCTGGAGCAGCGGTGGAGGCTCTGGCTGATCCAGAGGCTGAAGGACACGGGAAGTGTGTGCTGAAAACAGCAGCCACTTGGGGCTGTGTTCTTACAGGGCACAAAACATCTGCAGCAGGTTGAGGAAAAGCACCGTGGAAATCGTTTTCACAGCTGAACACCCCCATATATCTGAGACCTGTCAGGCTGTGTCTCCATCACCGACCCGACTGCTGCTCCGGTCAGAGGGATCTCTGAGCAATTCCCAAAACCAAACGCCTCCTGCCTCCTCATGGGGCGGCTGAAGCTGAGGGATGGATGATGAAACACATTTCTCTTTAATCTGCCTGGATTAGGAATGTTTCATTGCTCACTGGGAAGAATCAGCAGCAGGATAAGTGATGTTAACAGCAACTAATCTGATGGTGCCAAAGCAAGTTCCTGCAGATCAGGCACCTGAAGCTGGGGGGGGAAGAGGCAAAGCCTCACTCTGTGGGGAGCAAGGGGAAGGTGTTCCCAGTCTGTAGGTGAAGCCCAGGAACAGTATGTTCTGAAGGCCAAGGGCAAGTACAGATGATCCTGGTGGAGGCACCAGCCCTCATCTGTGGGCAAACAGTGATTTCATTTAAGAACAGGGAGGAAAATAGAGGTGACCCGTGTCAGTGTTGCTTGGGGGAGTTAATGTCAAGGAGAGGCAGCTGTTGAATCAAAATGAAGCTGCCAGGCCTTCTTGGTGATGGAGATTCTAGAAGAAAGTGAAACCTGTAGTTATTCGGGGATTTTGAGTGAAAGATGTTTTAAAAATTCCTGAGCTTTAGGCTCAGGTGTGTTTTGGGAGCTGAGGAGGGGGCAGGTGCTGGTTTGTGCTTTGTGGGTGCAAGCTGAACACTTGGCTTGCACAGTTTCTTGTTTCACCAAGAGGTCTGTTAATTTTATAAGTTTTAGAAAGGAGAAGGACTAAACCCCTCTGGGAGATCCATACCAGAATGGCACATGTACTCAGTGTTTCAGCCTGCTCTGTTGGCCTCTGTGCCATTTTTGCATGCACCTCCTTCCAAAATTGGCGCTAAAATCCGGTTTTGGCTTCTCTAACACAGATCCAGAGCAATTCCATTGGATTCAAGTATCACTTGGAGCAAGATCTCACACACGGTTTTCTTCCTTTTCTGTTTCTGTGGGACCTCTGGTCCCATCTGTAGGTTGGATGTTGTACTTGCCTCCTTCAGCCCAGCCCCAGCAGGGCTGTTGTGGTCCATGGCTCTGTGTGTCACTGCTGAAGGGGTGACATTCCAGCACTGGATAATCCCTACGTGTGCCTGGGAAGGTCCACAGGGATGAAAAGGTTCTGAGCAATTGTGGATTTTATTTTGTTTCCCCTCAAAGGCCGGCACTTGGCTTGGACTCTCCAAAGCATTTAAGTTTATTAATAGTCTTGTTTCTGGAGCCGAAGTGACTCCAGAGAGGGGAGTTATTCCATGCAAAACAAAACAGGAAAAGCAAACAATGTCCAACTCCTGTGTGCTGGAGGGGTGCTCAGGAGCAGCATTGTTCCACCTTCTCACGTGAAGCAGAGGAGACCCCAGACAGAGCAGCCCTGGCAGGACCAGGGCGAGGAGGTGCAGCCCAGGGACACAGAGAGAAGGTTCAGGGATAAAAGGGGACTGGCTGCTGAAAGTGAGTCTGTCCTGGCCAAGTCACTGGGAGAACTGTAAGGGGGAACTTCACAGGCAGCAGCACAGTCTGTTGTTTGGTGGGATCTGAGAGTTGGTCCCCTCGGAAGGCAGCGGGATACGTGGATTCCCATCCTTGTGTGGAGGTGTTTGCTGGGCAGGAAGACTCATTCCATGTGCAGCAGAGTCGTTTAGGTTGGAAAATACCTGTAAGATCATGGAATCCCAGAATCCAGGGCCTCCCCACCCTCCCAGCCAACAATTCCTTCCCGATATCCAGTCCAAAATCCAATCATCAAGTCCAACCATTAACCCAGTTAATGCAACTGATGCTGTGGTTTTTGGTTCATGCCTTCCAAGTCTCCTTCCCATCCTGGCTAATAAAGCCACGTGGGCTTAGAAGGACATGGAGAGAGGAAGCAGCTCTCCATCAGGAGCAACCTGGTGTGTGAAACACAGCAGACAGTTGTTCATCAGGAAAATAAAGCACAGAGCTTTTCCCATGGCAGGGAGAAACGTTCTTCGTCCTGAAAAACCCAACATCATCCAGCTCCTGCCTTTCCCCTCCTGTGACTAAATAGAAAAGATTCTCCACGTGCCTCATTCCACTGGGATTCTGCAGCAGTTGGAGCATTGCTGGCTTTCTTCACTGCCAGATTTCAACATGTGCCCCCATGACAGACAGCAACGTGCCTCCCATCAGGTTTAGCTCTTGGATTTATTTCCCTGCAAAAGAGGAATAAGCTGCAAACACCCCTCAGACAGGGCCCCACTGAAGCCTGAGGTGAGTTTGGGGAATTCCAGGATTACAAAACGCCGTGAATTTTAGTGACAGTGCAAGGTACCCACTTGATGAGGTCTTCAACTTCCAGCAGCTCCTGAAAGGAAGGTGTATAACAACATTAAATCTGGGATAAAAATGGATTATTGGCAGTTGCAAATTTGTGTCCTAGTTCTGAATAAAACCAACGATTTACAGGTTTTCTGGGAAATGAGGACTCGGACAAAAAACTGTCGGTTTGGTTGGATGCATGGCTGGGTTTGCTTTCAAAACTTTGTAGCATTTCAAAAATAGGATGGACTGTCAGCTGGAAATGAAGATGGTTTCAACTCGAAGAGTCCAAAGGCTTCATTTTGAAACGCTTTGAATTTCTTCTGATCGAAAATCCGCATCCAGATTGTGAGGAAGTGACCGACTTGGGCTGGGGCACGTCTGAGACAGCCAATTTTGAATCTTTAACTGAAAATCACTCGTGTGGGTGGAGGAGCTCATGAGCCATCTCCGGGGATGTCTGAGGGAGGGCGAGCTGGGCACCAGGTAGGCTGGAGGCAAATTAACTCGTTAAGTGGCTCATCAGCTCCTTTCCCTCCCTTTGAACAGCACAAAATTCCTGTTGGTTAGTCACTGCTTACACGGTTGCACACAGATTCCTTCTTAAGCATTCACATATTTTATGAAGTCAGAAAAGACTTTTAAGATGCAAAAAAACCCTGATGGTTTTAATGAGTGTAACAATAAACAGGCAGAGACTGAAGCCTGCACAGTCCTGGGGTCAAACCCGCACTGAATTTCCACTGGCCTCAGCTCAGAGGAGCTTCAAGCCCCTGCTTTCACTTCCAGATCATGCTGGGCTGGTGAAAACAGAGTTTTTAGTTATGCTTCACACATAACTGGAGAATTTTGGAGTACTGAGGGTGGCTCGGAGCTCGTCGTGTGCTGGGCACTGCTTTGGTTCAGCTGTTGCAGAGGAGCCCTTTGGTTTGGTGGTTCCTGCTGGCATCCAGCACAGAGCTTTCTTCACATGCCTTTACATTTAACTGAGGCAGCGTAATTGTTACTCAATGAAAGCCCAAATCTGCAGCAGAGGCATCACTCCACTCCAGGGATTAAAGAGCTGGCTGGGAGAGACCCTTATGCAAGGGCAGGCAGATCATTCAGAAATGTTCATAAAACACGAGGCAAATATTTATTAAAAACAAAGTTTGACTGTTACTTCCCCCTCACACATCACCCGTGAAAGAGATTCTAGAGGTGGGGAAATGAAACCACAAAGCCAGTAAGTGATTTGCCCGAGGCCTCAGCCATAAATCAGGCTCTGGACTGGAGAGCAGCTCCTCCTGCTCCCTCAGTTGCCTGTCCCCAGAAAGAGATGCCACCTGGGAGTGATGCTCACCAAGGTCCCAACCCTCTGTTCTGCAGAGAGATGAACCCTGCAGCTACACAAGGAGCACAGTGGCTGTGATCTCGTTATTTCTCCCAAATCTCATCATGCCGTGAGGAGACAACTGGCCTTGTCCAGCTGGGGAGTGCTCTCCTGGCCTTATCCATGAAAACACACCTGATCTTCAGTGTTCTGTGTAATCAGTGGGGAAAACGATTGCTGCTGGCAGTTTTGTGATGAGAAAGAGTGCTTAAGTCTCTTTTTGGAGCCTTTCTGATTTTGGCCAACTATTTGGTGAACTTTAATTCGGGTGGTTCAACCTGTGCAACCACAAGGCCACCAAGGACCAGGAGCACAAATCCATGGATCTCCCTTCCCTTTTGCGAGCTGGATGGGCTTTGACCAGCACCCCTGAGCAGCCAGGCTCCCCAAAACCTCCCGGGCTGCCCAAATCCGGGGCTGGGTGTCCGTCCCCGCTCCGTGCCGTGTCACACCGCGCAGCAGAGCCTCGGCCAGATCCGCTTCCTCCCGTGGGACTCTGCAGATAACTCGCTTGTGTATTAAAAGTTGTTTACCCCGTGCTCAGAGCAGGATGCTTTCCTTATCTGCAGGCTGAGCAAATTCCCCCCAGTGCCTCCTCACGTCATTCCTGGCCCGCTCCTGGCTCCGGGCTGGGCGCTGATGGCTCTGTGTTATCTCCGGGCTGCGGCACAGACAGACCCTGCCTGGAGCAGCCCCCGGGCTCGGCAGCACCAACACCGATGGCTTCAAAGGCTCAAAATTGCCCCTGTAATTTGAATCTTTAACGACACGTGGAAAACCCTCCAGGAACTGGTCTGTGTCATGTCCCCGAATGGGTTTTGTAAATACCACGCTGAGGAATTTGGATACTCTCGTGTTTGTGTGTGTTTGTCCGTGATGGATGTTTGTAGTCCCAAAAAAATGCATTTTCTGCTTTTCTCTATCTCTGCAGAGCAGTTCAGATCCACTGTGCAGCTCCTTTTCCTGACCCTTCCTTACCTCCAGCCCCTGTCCCGCCTCACCAGTCGTACCCACACCAAGGACAAAGTTTAGCCCCTGTCCCTAATTTCCAAACCAGCGGGATCTGGTGGCCACCACTGTGGTCAAACCCCCGTTTCCATCTGCCTGAGATGCAAAAGCCACAGATGCAGAAAGTCCAGATAGAAAAAAGCTCGATGGAATGTATTTATCTGAAAACAATAGTGTGTCTGGATGGAAAAATCAGCGTTTTACACCAATCATGTGGTTGTTATTAATGTTTTCCAAAACACCCAGAGGTACCTTGTGTGTTAAGTAAGAGCAGCCTGGACTGTTGTGCTTAAAAAGCCAGAAGTGCATCTCTGCCCCTAAAGCTGCTCTGGTATTTCAGCCCTGCCCCGATGCCCAGACGGGACCTGAGGAATTTCCCGTTGCCCCAAATCTGCAGTCACGGGGCTCCCTTTCAGCCCAAGATGCTGCAGCAAATACTTAGGGTTTCATTTCAACACTTCTTTTCCAGTCCCTTCCTTAAAGCAGCCCTGGAAGTGTGGATGGAGCCTGAGCTGTGGCCCTGGCAGCCCTGCTTGGCTTCTGCTGCCATGTGGGCAGAGATGCCATTCCCAGTGCCAGGGTGCCAGATGCAGTCCTGTGCCATGTGCTCTGGGATGACCCTGCTTGAGCAGGGAGGTTGGACCAGGTGACCCCACCAGTGGTCCCTTCCAACCTGATCCCTTCTGGGATTCTGTGCTCTGGGGATGAGCTGGGGGGATGTTGGGGACACCAGTGGGGACGATGCTCACCAGCAACACTGGGCAGTACTGTGGGCTCCAGCTGGGTTTTACAACCTGTCGTTTAACCAGCACAGAGCTGCCACAAGGAGGGATTGTTTGAAGCTGCTCCAGCAGCACAGCCGAGCTGGAGGGTTCATTTCCTCGGCCGTGGCGCTGCGGCAGCCCCAGAAACCCAAGATCCACTGATAGCCATGGAGCGAGGATTTCCATTTTTGGTGCGGGCTCAGACTTAAAATAGACAGTCTTGAGCGAGGAAGAAACTCTGTTGACAGAACATAGGGAACATTCCTCCAGTGTACTTTTGCAAAGGACTATCTCTGTCTTTAATCTCCACGGCGTTTCCTGCAGGTCTCCCGGGCCCAGCTTCCCTCTCATTGTTAGTGGCGCTTTTGGAAATGACCTCAGGCAGTTTGCAGTGACTGGCGACCCACGGTCAGAATGACTAACCCAGTCTGTCTCCATCCCTTGGACATGTCCCATTGACTAAATAAATGACAGGCACTGACATGTGAATAGAAACAAAAACAGCCTGACAAGTGAAATCTTAACTCTTTGGAGCAAAGAGACGTCTGGACGCGGGTTCATCCTGCCCGTGCAGCGAAGGGAACCGCTCCAAAAAGTCCTGACAATGGTAAAAACGCAGCCAGCCTCCCCTGAGCTGCTCAGGACACATGCAGATTGGGTAGGTAAACACCCCGAATATTATTTTTAATTGTTTAAAATTGTTTTCTGCAGCTTTTTATCTCGGCACATCTTTAATTAAAAGTGCAGCTCGGTGTTTATGTGGCCGTTTGGGTGTCTGGGTTCGGCATGAATAATTCCACCCAACCTTACAAGCAAGGGGCAGTGATGAGAGAGGCTGTCACAGGATCCCAGCCCTATATTGTGCCCACAACTCACCACAGGTGAGCCTATAGGTGCTTCCTGCCATTCCTATTCCCACCTTTTGCACATAACCACCCACTGGAAAGGTGATCCTGGTTCTCCAAGCCTGTATGGAGCCCACTGCAATCAGCTTTAGGGAGGATGGAAGGGGGGATGTAAGTTATAGGGGAGGTGTAATTTGTAAGAGGAATGTATGGATTTATAGATTTATGGATTTATGCCCCTCCTAACTGGGGGCTGTCGGGCTTTGAATTCCTCATCTTGCCAAGCTCCCTCCAGTCCCCACCCCAGCTAAGCCACACCAGAGTTTGGGAACATGCCCTGCCATCCCAGCATGATCTGTTTTTCAGGGCCCAGACCAGCTGCCTTTGAAATCTAACAATAGTTTTTACCAATAAGAATAGAATTAGTGTTAATAAGCTACATTTGTGGATTTTTTTTTCTTGGTTGGAAAAGTAGGAAAGTATTCTCTTTAATATCATCAGAATAGATTTTAAATGCTGTAATTACAATAATTAATAATGCTGCTTAGCAGTTATTAGCACTGGGTGCATTGTTAGGATGTCTGTGCTAGCTAAGGTTTAATAATGAGCATCATATAAATCCAAAAAGAAGAAAGTAATGATACGGGGAGTGCTTGTGGTGCTGTGGTCTGATGGCTTCTTGCTTTAATGTAAGTAACAAATAATTCCCTCTGGCTCTCAGCATCTGTGGATAAGGCCATAAAAAACAAGGGGCAAAAAAAAAAAAAAGGAGGAGGAAACCTCAGCTAATAAAAATGCCACCCTGGTTTATGACCAGGAGGAGCGTTCGTTGTTTGGCTGATGGCGATGGAATAACCCGCGTGGGGATGGATGGCTCCTGTCACCCTGTGGTCCTGCCCATGGGACACGTGTGTGGAGAGCACAGGGATGGTCCTCACTGAGATCTGGGTCATTGTCACACACCTCATGTCACAAGGAGGGGGTGTGGGCACAGCCCTCGGCTGCAGGTGGCTTCGGAAGGTGTTGGCAGGTCCTAACCTGGCTTTGGGGATTGTTCTTCTTAATGCAGCACAATTTATTGTGTTTCCTTCCAAATGACTCCTGTCCTTAGCTGCTGTTGACCAGCTGCTGTCCCTACCACAGGGCTGGGTGAAGCTCCATGAAGAGAGAGATGGTCCCATGAAAAGTGGGACAAGAATTACTGGGACTTGATTCCTGCAGATCCAACACCCAACCCCTCTTGTAGCCAAGCTCTTCTACACTTTCCTCTCTCTCTCATGACACGTTTGGTCTCAGTTCACCACATCTGCTCACTGAGCATCAATCATTTACCAGCTGAATGAAAAGAGGCTGAGAACTAAAACCCACTCACTTTATATAAAATTTGTTTTCTATCAGGTATCATCACGAAGTATCTGCCCCTGTCAGCGCTCCATCCTCTCCTTCTCATCCCACATTGTTCCAGGACAGCCTGATGGGCCATGGGAAGCTGTTCCCAGACTGCAGGTGAGTTTTCCACCCCTGTGCCAGGTCAGTTCTAGCATAGGCTGGATTTGGGAAGGGTGGGCAAGGGCCAGTGTGATGGATCAGGCTGGATGGTGAGGGATGGTTCCAGGCCATCACCCACCTAAGAAGGTAAATAATGGTCAGATTTTGGCTGGGAGTTGTCCATGGAAGATGCCCAAAGGATGGAAAGGGATCTGCAGAGAGGACCTGCACCCCCAGAGCTGCCTGGCATGCCCATGTGTGGCTGTGCTGGTGGCCAGGATGGCTCCCAGCAGGGAGAGGTGCTGCTGGCACCCACGGAGCCTTAGGGAAGGAGCTGCTGCTTCTGATCATGTCACAACAGCCTGGGATGTCAGAGCCAGCAGATTCCTGGACAGAGACAGCTTCTCAGCATAGTTTGAGGCACAGAAGGACCAACCCCTCAGGGTGCCTGCTCAGAGAGAGGTTCTCTCATTCCATGGTGTGGCAATGGGATGGAGAAGATTCCCTGGAGACCCGACTGGCTTCCAACACCATCTCCATTCTCAGTGAAGCCTGTGCTGGGTGTCTAAGCAACAACTGTGCTACTGCTGGGCCAAACTGTGTCCTGCTGTGTCCTGGTGTCTATTTAAGGGTGATTTGCTCTCAGTAACACCCAGCAGTGCCAATGACTTCGGGGTCAGCTCCTTTCCTCCCTAATCCTGCTTTCTATTTTCACATGCTTCTGCCTGAGCAAGCCCCGGAGATCCTGCTGCCAGCAGAGACACTCAAAGCACAGTTTCAACACGGAAGGAGATGCAGTTTTGGTTCTTTAGCAATGAGTGCCTCTGGCTCCCTTTGGTCCAGGCTCAAACCAGAGAAGACAATATTCTCTTTCTCCCATAATGATTTTCATGTCCCCATTCTGGGGTTGCAAGAACTTTGGGGAAGCATCAGCGCCGTGCGTGCTGATCCCGCAGTCGCGTCCCGGGACCAGCTTTTGAAGCCTGTCTTTTTTAATCTTCCCTTGCTGGGTTCAGTCTCTCCAGCCAGTGACTCACTCACTATTTCTATTCTCTTCCCACTTCTGTTCCTGCTTCTCTAAAGTTCTGGTCAGTGGCAGCAGCTTTTGCTAATGTCTTGTGGCTGCTTCTCGCCGAGTTATTATTGGAGATGCCTACGAAATAACAGTGCTGCTCTGTCAGACGCTGCTGCACCACTGCAGAAAATATTTACCAAAGCTGTGGTGAGCAGCTCTTTGCTGGAGTGACTGGCGTCTGCTCTGGGGCGGCCCAGACGCCACTCAGTCACTCCAGCAAAGAGCTGCTGCAACACAGCAAATTGCCCAGGGCAGCAGATCTTGGGAAGGGAGAAAAGCCAGCAGCCCAGTCTGTCTGTCTTTGTGTTTTCTGAGGGAGAAAAATTATCTTTTTACAAGCCTGCCCTAGTTGGCTCTGACCAGCCCTTCCCAGAAAGTACCATCAGAAATAGGAGAGCAAACTATTGCATAAATGGACAGGTTGCCATTTAGGTCTGACCTTTCTCAGGTCTGCTTTGATGTCAACCTTCCTTCTCCTCCAGCCCCACCGTGTTTTTAGCTCCTTCTTGTAGCAGAACACCAGTGGACACAACAAACCTCAATTAAAATCCATTTTGGACCTATACATATATATATATATTGACATATACTCCCTTTGCTCTCTGGACTAGCTCCAAATAGAATAATCCTTTTTTTAATCCTCCTCCCCCCCCTCCCTGCCCCAGGGAACTTCCAGTTTTGTGTTTGCAAATTGTTTGGGTAAACATGGAGAGGGGGAGATTTATTTTTTTTAAGGACACCGGGCTTGGCACATTCCACAGTTTGTTGCTGGATCAGCGTGGTGGCAGCACACAGAGCTGGGCTGTTTTTCTTACTCAAATAGTCCCTTTCCAGCTCAAAAATGACAATTCACCAAAGCCAAGCCAACAGAAAAGTAAAGGGCAGTTTCAGAACTGGGTGTTATCTGCCTGGAAAAGGCTCCAGAAAGGCAGACTGTCTCCACAGGCTGCTGAATAAATGATAAAAGGACAAACTCCTGCGTGTTTGTGAGGGTGGTGTGATTTTCAGATGGCTCCTCGGGTTGTAATTCCCTTTCTTTGGAGCAGAGCAGCTGGTTTATGTGATAGTTGTGTGATACTGCTCAGCTGCCCCAGCCAGAGCAGGACAGGAGGGGTTTGGTGTCTCCTGGTCCTCCTGCAGCTGGGGAAGGGATGAGGCTGAGGCAGATGAAGAGTTTCTGTGGGTCTGGAAAGCCCCAAAGTGCTGTCATGCAGGTGGGTGGCTGCATGTCCATCTCCCTCCTGCAGCACCCTCAGGGGCTGCATCGTCCTTGGAGTGGCTGAATGGGACTTTTCCTCCCCATCCCCTTCTCCATCTTACAGATCATTAGAATGGTTTGGGTTGGAAGGGACCTTAAAGATCATCTTTAATGCCGTGGGCAGGGACCTTCCACTAGCCCAGGTTGCTCAGAGCAACATCCAGCCTGGCCTTGGACACTTCCAGGGATGGAGCAGCCACAGCTCTGGGCAACCTGTGCCAGGGCCTCCCCACCCTCACAGCCAAGGACTGTGTTCTAATACCCCATCTAACCCAAACCTCTGTCAGTCTGAAGCCATTCCCCCTTGGCCTGTCACTCCAGGCTCTGGTCCCAGTTCCCTCTCCATCTTCCTTGTGGGCTTCTTCCTACTGGAAGGATCTTGCTCCGGTACCTTCCCGTGCGAGTCCTGGGAGCTGATCCTGGTGCTCACACCTCTGGGATCCATTGGAGGCTCATAGTTCACCACGAGGCAGGAAATCCTGCTGGACAAAGCACTGGATTGAGGCTCAGGAATCAATGCTTTCATCCACTCCCCTCACATGCCTCATTTTATTTGATCAACCATTCAAAAGGATGTAGAAAATCCCTGTCAGTGGCATCAGGGAAGACACAGAAGGTCTCGTGTCAGCTCCATGCCCGTGGCCAATGGAAAGCCCATGGACTGATGATCACCTTCCCCATATCTCCAGGGAAGAACTTGACACTTCAAGGAGCTCTTCATCCTTTCCTGCTTTGCTGAGGTGACTCTGGATTTTCTGAAGGCATCTGGGGCTGCTCAGAGAGAAATTGGTCTTCCCAGACAGGATTTTCAGCACCACTGGGAAAGACAGGAGAAGATGCTCCACCTGCTTCATGTTTCACTGTGTGACTGACACAGTCACCCTCTGACTGACCAAGAGCCAAAGTGTCCCTTTGGCTGTTCTCCCATGGGAAAAATTAAAATTTATCTTCTATTAAGGGGAGAAAACCACTTTTCTCTGCTGTGGAGGCTGGCACTGGGTTTGGATGAGGGCAGCCTTCCTGTCCTAGGAAACCTGAGACACCAGTGCTTTCCTTGGATTGCAGCAGGGCTTTTCTGGGATGGCTTGAGTTTGTTTTCCTAAAAATGAAAGCAGCAGCACAGGGGATAATCCTGTACTCGTGGCACTGCCTGACTTGTGGTTTTCAATCCCTGTTTGTCCTGCCCCAAACCAGGGAGCTGAACCCAACATCTCAGAGCAGAGTTCTCATCTCCAGCCCTAAAGTTGGACTCTTTCTCCCTGAATAACTGATTAATTATTTATACAAATTGGCCCAGCTCCACCTACAAGGGATTTAAGGAAATCCATGTCCCTGCTCCAGGCAATGGGCCTGCCCTGGGATGGGGACCACCACGGATAGGTGCCATCACCACCCATGAGGACCAGCTGGGAGATGATTTTCCCCCTGTGGGTTTGACTAGAAATCCAACCTTGACCCCAAGAAAACTTTTCCAAGCAGCATTTCGTGGAAACTGGTAGTTTGCTACCAAAAATAAAAAAAAAAAAAACCAAAACCAACAACCAAACCAGTTTTGGTTTTGCCAAACTGACGTTTTCTGACCCAAGAAAACATTTTGTCAAAAAAACCTCCCAACCTCTCTGCTGGGAATGTGCTCTTTGCCATCAGTCCCCAAGGCTGGAGCGCCGGGGTGTTGAAATGTTACTACAGCCCTGGAAACTGTGAGTCAGCTTGTCCCCACCCACAGCAGATACTCGTGGGAAGGGCCTTGAAAAGCCTGGAAACTCAGCAGCTCCTGCCTTGTGGAGTTTCCATTAACCCATTAACATTAATTCCTGGTGAAATGCAGCATTTGGCAAATTTCTATTGGATTTTGCCTCTTTTTTCTCCTTCCTGGTTCTGATCAATTTTGGAGGGTCCTTAATTTCAACTCAACCCTGAGCAATTCGGCTGCTGTGGCCCCATGGGCAGCAAATGCAGCACCTGCTGTGGTGCCACTGGATCTGGTGGGATTTGGGTGGGATTACTGGATGGAGA
Source organism: Pachyramphus minor (assembly GCA_013397135.1). Classification (NCBI taxonomy): domain Eukaryota; kingdom Metazoa; phylum Chordata; class Aves; order Passeriformes; family Tyrannidae; genus Pachyramphus; species Pachyramphus minor. The sequence goes on along the minus strand of VYXB01007429.1, from coordinate 159,295 downwards.
GACCTTGATCCCACCTGGAGGAAAGGTGCCAGTACCCAGCTAATCACTGGGCTGGGATTTAAAGGCACCGAAATGGGCACCTCCTGGCAAGGCAAGAGATGTCCCGGGTTCTCTGGGAGAAGATGTGCAGCTCTGCTCCTGCTGGGAATGCAGGTGGAAGCCACATGGATGCTCCCAGCCCTGGCAGCAGCTGCCCATGCCACAGTGGCCACGGGGTTGTCACATGTCAGGGATGCCCCAAGCAGGGTCAGGGAGGGGCTGTGATGNGGCACAGGTTGCCCAGAGAAGCTGTGGCTGCCCCTGGATCCCTGGAAGTGTCCAAGCCCAGGGTGGAGCAATCTGGGCGAGTGGAAGGTGTTCCTGCCCATGGCAGGGGGTGGAACTCCATAAACTTTAAAGCCCCTTCCAGCCCAAACTGTTGTAGGATTCTGCATCCCAGGAGAGGTGGCACAGAGTGGCTGCATCCACTGGGATGGGCTTTGCCGTGGCTGCAGCTCACCCAGGATGGGGGCACATGCCAAGGTGCTGGGTGAGATCACCCCCTCTGCAGGAAGGGTTTCAGGATGCCAGGGAGGTCTGGGAATGTGGACTCCTGCAGTTGGGAAATTCTCCATGGAGGACAATGCTTCAAACATCTTTTTTTTTTAACTTTGGGTTTATCAAAATGCCTTGTTCTGATTTTAGCTTTTTCCATCCTGAAGAGGGTCCAAGGTCCCATCACAGTGTGTTACTGCACAGAGTGTTACATTTGCAGGAGTAAAATGCAGAGTCGGTCTGAACTGGAAAATCATGGCAGTGTCATCAAAACAAAGGAAATGGGACATTCTGGTGTTGTCAAAACTTTTTTCCCCTGGTTCCTTTCAAAATCAGCTGCCAGCAAAACCAGCCTGATTTTATGAGGCGTTGCAGTTTTTGGCAGTTCTGGCACAGCAGTTTTGTGGTGGTTTCTCTGGTTGGGCTCCTGTTCCCTGGCAGTGAAATGGGGATGCAGTTTGTCCCCCCAGCCTCCACCAGCCCTTGGCATTGAACCAACAGGGGGGTCCATTTCTCCACCCCATTTTCAAGGCATTAAAATAACCTATAAATCAAGCTGTTACAACATTATTTAAGTGGCAATTCTTCATTTTGTGAAAATACTACATTTCATTTATTCATTACTTAATTTTGTGCTTTAGCCCCTGCATCCTTCTTTTTGCCCAAAATATATATATTATAAAAAAAAAAAAAAAGGGCAGAAAATGATGAAGTTGATTTTCCTTCCTGAAAACCTGGAGCACCCCCAGTCTGTGCCTGCAGGTTTGGGCTCTGCTGATAGTGCTGAGGGCACTGGTGTGGACACAATGGCTGGGCTGATCCCTTTTCCCCCCAATCCTGGCTACAGTTTGGCTTTGGGAAGAGGCTCCAGTGCCCTCCTGACCACCCACAGTCCTCCTGGACCCAGGAGGATTTGGCTTCCTATAGTACCTGGGAGATCCATGTCAGATAAGACTGGCAGGCTTTCAAAAGCTTCTCTCCAGCTTTTCTGCCAAGACCTATAGGATGTGTTCCAGAGCATCTCCCAGGAATGTTTGTTATTATGACAGGCAG